>JABCKW010000085.1:0-180457 GCA_014824385.1 Fusarium cyanostomum | reverse complement strand
CCTCCTCGATTTCCAGTCCTTATCTCGACTGTCGCGGGCCTCCTTCAGGGCAAAAGCGATAGTCGAGGCTCTCCCCGCCTATCGAGAGTTGCTAGAGCACGCTCCAGATGTGCTAGTCTCATTGGGCAGAACCCGCATGATACGATATCACTCAGCTGCATTACTTCGACAGACCCTTCGGGCCAGCCAGTGTGTGTCTTGCTTCGACTTTGGCGCCTTTCTGTTCCTACCGACTTGCGAACGAGTATGCTTCGAGTGCCTTCATGAAAATCATGCCCTGCGTATGACCACACTCAACCTCGCCAGAAAGTGCTTTCACCTAACCAACAACCACCTCAAAAAAATCCCAATATTACATAGTATACCTGGCACTTATAGCGTCATGTTTAATATCTCGCGCCGAAGAGTATATTGTTTGGTTAGCATAAAGCAAGTCAAGCAGCTGGCAATCGAGGTGCATGGGTCTGCTGAGAATGTCGCTGGGCTCTTGCCGATAACTCCTCCACGGGGTATGTCCCACAGGGATTTTTGGATCTTTAGGTGGTTTCATGAGGCGCCACTAGATCCCCCAGCATGCAATCTATCATTGGAGCCGGAGAGGTCGAACCTGGTAGAGGATGATTTTGGTGGTATGGCGTCCATCCGCATGGCTTCATTAAGTGGAACTACTGCGGACCGTGGACGGCTTTGTAAGGGATGCCGTCTTGTTGACGAGCTTCACTCCAAAGGATCCCTGCCAACCTCGGTTCTGGAAAATCTTGTCCCTCAGGGTATTCTTCCGAGGCGTCCTCTTTTCGCGTTGACAACTCGGCTGCATTCTCGAGAAGGCTTTCTGGAGCATATCAAAACTTGCTACGGAGCGGATCGATTACTGGCAGGGTGGGAAATGTACACCTAGGATAATCTTAATGTCCGAATGATAGATCGATGCTAATAGTATGAGATGTTATGGCATCTGTAACCAAGTTTTCCCCGCCTGTTTTCTTCTACCACCAATATTGCCACAAGCCAACCGATCTATTAGATTGGCTTTAATAATGCCTGGTACTCACGAGGGGCGTAACGATCGGCCAATACTAATGCTTCGGGGTGTTAATCAACATACAGCCGAGCTCTCGTTAGCTGATAGGTCAAATTATCCAGGAGCAAACGCCGGAGAATGTGGTCTGATTTCAATGCACTGCCTCATCTGCCTAATGTGTAACCACATCGCGTAACCAAAGAGCGAATCGGAATGGATGTTTGATCGAGCGCCTCAACAGCGCCCTGGCGGCATCCAGCCTGATCCTGTAGCTTATGTATGGGTGCCTTGAAGCCCAGCTTCAAGTACGCCTTGCGCCAAGTGTGGTTGCCCCTGGTTATAATAAGACCCCGCCATCTCTAGACATGCAGTCAGATTCTCAACCCTTATTAATTGTTCCAGTTCACCCCACCTCACACTCTTCGAACAGAAGAAGGCCCCCATGAGCCAGTTCATTTACTCGGAACTGAGGGACCCTCAGAGAGACATTAGATTATTCGAACTTCTTCCAGGTTCCTTCAACGATGATATCAAGCTACGAATATTCCACGCTGCTCTTGATCCACCGCCAATGCAACGACATCAACCATCACCAACGCTAGAAGACATCACGCATACACTCCCACCGAACTGGGCGGCATATAAGACCTATGAGGGTGGATACCTCTTTGTGTACGAAACAGACAAAGAATGCCTATCGACTTGGAAACATCCCGATCCAAGCTTTGATCACCTGGACCATAATATGACGCCTTATGGCGATGGTGATAGGACTCTGGGTTTTGAGGCTCTATCTTACGTCTGGGGATCAACACAAAACCTTGAAGATGCCCTCGTGGAGTGCCCTTCGCAGGCTGAGGGCTTTGCAAGTCTTCCCGTCGGCCGAAATCTAGCCAACGCCCTCCGCCATCTTCGGCACGAGACAACAGCCAGGACACTATGGGTTGACGCTATTTGCATTAACCAACTCGATCTTGCGGAGCGCGAAGCCCAAGTCCTTAGAATGGCCGATGTTTTCTCGCTAGCATCTCGGGTCGTTATCTGGCTTGGGCCAGACACAGAGCGCACTGGTGAGGCTTTCAGTGCTCTGAAATATCTTGGTGACCAGGTGGTGGTCGCAGACAATGACTGGAGTTTTACGGCTCCTGGGGCTATCGAGCATGATTGGTATCATGCATCCTACAAATTGCCATTCAGCCTGGAAACATGGGTCGCTATTTACGAAGTGCTGCGTCGAGAATGGTTTTACCGAATCTGGGTTCTGCAGGAAATGAGCCTCGCAAATCAACATACCACGATTCAATGCGGCCATAGCAACATGCCATTAGCCCTCTTCAGAAGGGCCATGCTATGTCTTGATGCAAAGGAGAGGCTTCCTTCTGAGGGTTATCACAAGCAAGTCCACTACGTTAGCGGTATGATGCAGGGTGACCACACAATGCGACCAATTTCAACGACGCTTCGCCAGAATGCGACAAGGAGGGCAACAGATGAACGAGATAAAGTTTACGGACTACTCGGACTTCTTTCACCAGAATTTCGTCAAAAGATTCATGTTCAATATGACTCATCTTCATCTCTCGCGGCCGTGTACACAGATTTCACTCTAGCGCATATCGAGCATACTAAACGTCTCGAGATTCTCCTGTATTGTGGTCGCGACTGGAGGCAGATCGACTGTCCATCATGGGTCCAAGACCTAACCTGTGGCCCGCCTATGGTTTATCAATTAAGTTACCAGTTCGCATCGCTGCACTCAGCCTGTCATACCCGTTTTCAACCTCCTGGCAAGCTGACAACCATGGGAGTCAAAGTTGCCACCATACGTAGCGTCAAACCCAGGAACCGAATGCCAAAGCTGGAGGATGCAGGTTCCCATAAAGATGTTTTGAATAGCATCAGGAAAGCAGAACCCGACAACCTAGATCAAGCTACATACGTGACTGGAGAGACCTTTCGGGAGGCATACGCAAGAACTCTGGTGGCGAATTGGGTCACACCGCGAATGCCCAACAATTGTACCTCCACAGACATCGATGCATGGCTACTTCAAGAATCTAAAAATGCACTCTTTGGTAAAAATGCAGTCGATGGAGTCTCAGATGTGGCTTGGTTGTCTTCCCATGAGCGTAAGGCCCTGAGAATCCTCGTGAGCAGAGTATTGGTAGAGACCAAGGAGGGATATACGGGTCTGTGTCCTAACAGTGTTCAAGGAGGTGACTATATCCTTCACGGGGCCATTATACTCTACTGACATGCCATAGACGATATCGTCGTAGTATTTCTAGGGTGCGCGTCTCCCATCGTGCTGCGACCACAGCCTGATGGCAGCTTCAAAGTTGTGGGAGAATCTTATATACACGGCTTGAGCGATGGTACAGCTCTGTTAGGGCAGCTACCCAAGCCATGGATTGTTCAGATACACACTGGTCGCCATGCCTTCACTAATCACTACTGGTACTTTAATACAGAAACAGGGGAGGAGACGAAGGAAGACCCTAGATTGGGGCCCCTGCCGGAAGTGTGGGAAAGGATTGAGGTCGAAAGAACATCCGATGACCCGGAGATTTTTGAGAGTTTTAGACACAGGGAGACTGGGGAAGTAATCAAGTCGGACCCGAGACTTGAACCGCAGGCCTTGAAAGCACGAGGTGTGCATCTTGAGGAGTTTACTCTGCTATAGAAAATCTGGTTAGAGGAGGTTTTGCGTTAGTTTGTTCTTTAACAATATAACCATTCTCACAAGAAGCTCGGGATTTGTTGCTTGGGCTGAGGAGAATCAGTGAATGGATATCAGCGTATTCCGACGTGGTTCCAAAACAGACATGACAGCTGGTTCGTGGGGAATG
The DNA here is from genome assembly GCA_014824385.1 of Fusarium cyanostomum. NCBI lineage: Eukaryota > Fungi > Ascomycota > Sordariomycetes > Hypocreales > Nectriaceae > Fusarium > Fusarium cyanostomum. The sequence continues at coordinate 176,587 of JABCKW010000085.1, read as the reverse complement.
GGCTGGGACTCCGGTAAATACTGTAGTTCTAGATCCTTTTGTAGTTGCTATTAATGGCTCATTCTACACTCTATACTCACATGTAATATGTGGACTCGGAGCAGTCCTAGAATATAGTCAACTGCATCTTCTGTTCGCAAGGTTGTCATTGGGCTCTCTGTAAAATGCGTTCCGTCCATCTAATCATGCGATATGTGAATTCGAGGCTGCTGCATGGCTAGACGCCCTTGGTCGATTGTGTCACATTCGCAACGCAGACCACTCTTCGAGTTCTACTCGTTGACAAGTGACTTCTTTTCGGGATCCAACGGTGTGAGCAGACAGCCTTTATAACGGGTAAGACTACTTTCTACCGTAGCGTGCAAGATTTCTTGATTAATAGAGTTCGCATGAGTGAATGTCTAGGCCATTTATAAAGGTGAAGTATACCTTATTAGTGAGATCGCTCACTGGCGCCTGCTACCAATATAAACACTCAAAAGGATCTTCCCCTCGAGACATTCTCCATCTATTAGATATCTCAATAAGTTCATTACAACCCTCAGTCGCCCATGCCCACCTTGTCAGAAAGAGTGGAGTAGCTTCCCAACTTTCTTTGAGATGGGGTTCTCCCCACAGAATAAGTCCTTTACCACTGTGGGCAGCTTGGCCATCGTCTTTCTGCTCACAAGTTCGTAGATTTGCTGGCAGCATTGACCCTTCTTGCCGCGGCACAGGCGGCGGCATCAAGTGCACAGCGTCTCCGACGAGATCCTCCAGAAACTGTATGTGATCGAAGAAATGTTGCTGCCGGATAAGGTTATCCCGGATTTCTGGAAATGGGAGCGCATCAATCCAAGCAGAGTGCGGTGAGTTCATTTGAAGCTGTGTTGGTTGAAGGCAGGGTGGCATCGTTCGATGAGTAGGCCGGATTACCGTACTATTATAGAGGGCAGGATGTAGTGGTGTATCTTGAGCAGAGTTGATGAAACATGCCACAAGTAGTAACATGGATTTGTTAGCCAAGAAGCCTCGGCATACATTGTGGGTTATTAGATGTATCAGGGTGTGGTCAGTAGGTAGAGGAAGCCTGGCATAATGCGATGACCTGGGCTCTAGAGCAAGATGGTCGTGGGTTGGTCTCTTGTCGGCTACTTTAGGGGCTGACTCCAGTGGTTGACCAATGCCAGAATGAACAGTTTGCTGGTCATTGGCAAAGTCTCCTTGAGTAGAGTCGATGGTCAAGGAAGCTCGGATAGATGGGCTAGAACGTTTGGTGAGTCGCCAACGATCGATTCGATATGGGCGTCTGTGTGTCTTGGCTTCGGTTCTCATGCGCTCTCCTGATAATATTTGAGCTTGGCCAACGCCAGATTAGAATCTTGCTCTTACTGCGCGCTCTCTGATTCAATCGATTCTGTAATCTTTCGCTCTCTGCCCTCCTCATCGGCGAGACTGTGGCTGGCGGCTCCCATTCTGGTGCACAGCTTAAAAATTCAACAAACAAGAAGGCATCAGCTTAGCAAGAATGGGCGTCGTATATTGCGGGAATGAGATATTGTCCAAAGAGGGAATTCCTGTCAGCTTGTAGGAATCATCGTAGGAACTGCCGGGCCACCATCGACGTAGCTAAACCTGAAGAGGTAAAAACTGTCAGCCAGCTGACAAAGCTGGTAACCAGGTCTAAACTCTGACGCTAGACTAAATAGGTAAAAACGGTCAGTCACGATGACTCGTAGCAGGTAATAACGGTACGACGGTCGGAGGTAAGTTTAGGAGCAGTCGAGTAGATAAAGGGGCAAGGAAAAGGTTCGAGCCAAATAGTTAACGTTGGAAGCTGTTAGAGGGTGGATTGCAGTGACTATCTAGACTAGCCCCGCCTATCTTAGTCACCCAATTTATGTGTAACTAAGGGAATGCAGCAGTATAAAGGACTTTCTTGTCCCTCGGGAGCTAGCATCTGTAGTTCAATTCGTTTATCCCTCATACCTTGTTGCGCACCCTTAGTCATCGAGAGAAGATCTATGAGTGAGCCACACAAGAGTATATGAAGCAACTATACAAGGCATTTGGAAGCCACGCAATTCACTTTCCTTCAGTCACAACAGCTCATTGTTTTTTGTCTACCTTGCCTTCTACACCCAGCCTCTATCAACAATGTCTCGATACGCAGCAGCTCACGCCAACCCCCAGGGGCCTGGCGATGCGAGACCAACCGCCATGCAGATCATCAACGATGAAGGAGTGGAAGGCAAACTGAACGGAAAAGTCATTGTCATTACCGGTACCTCCTCTGGTATCGGCATCGAGACAGCACGTGCTCTCTCGGCTACTGGAGCAACACTGTTCCTCACCGCTCGGGATCTTGAGAAGGCCAAGACTGCATTGGCTGATATCTTTGACCCCAGCCGAATGCAGCTTGTCGAGATGGACCAGACTTCCCTTGGAAGCGTCCGTGCTGCAGCAAAGCAGATTCTAGCCAAGACGGACAAAATCAACATCTTGGTCAACAACGCCGGCATCATGGCCGTGCAGAATCTTGAGTTCACCAAAGATGGACACGAATTGCAATTCGGAACCAACCACCTGTCTCACTTTTTGTTCTTTGAGCTGTTGAAGCCCGCACTTCTCGCAGGCGTTGCGCCGGACTTGAACTCGCGAGTCGTAATTGTCTCTTCAGGAGGACACATGAGGGGCGGCATCAACGACTCCGACAACTACAATTTTCAAAAAGGCGGCTACGACCCATGGCTATCCTACGCACAGTCCAAGACGGCCAACATCTACATGGCCAACGAGCTGGAACGGCGATACGGATCTCAGGGCCTTCACGCAACTAGCCTGCACCCTGGTATGATCATGACCCAGCTGTCGAGGCATATGCTACAAAGTCAGATTGAAGCTCTTGCAAGTGACGAGATGAAACTCTTTCTGAAGACGCCTGAGCAGGGAGCTGCAACGACCGTCTGGGCTGCAATTGGCAAAGAGTGGGAACACCGTGGGGGAAGGTATCTGTCGAATTGTGCTGAGACTGAGCTTTCGAAGGGCGAGAGCAGCCTTTCTGGCGATGTGTACGCGGAACATGCCTACGATCCAGAGAAGGAAGGTCGTCTTTGGCGGGATTCGTTGAGACTTGTTGGATTGTCTTGAGCCTATTAGGCGGATGTTTGGCAGTTCATAGTCAATAACATTTTGAAAATCAAGCTCTGTGATCCACCAACGATAATATCACCCAAGCCGACATATTGCTGAATCGCTGGAAGACGCTGGCGAAGCGTGGACCAACACATCGCACCCGGGTACCGTTCTGTAGAGATGAAGCGCAATGGTCGATCTCGGCGGTCAGTCATATAACAACGCCGGGCTTGGGGGATGGTTGCGAGTTAGAGAGCGTTTAGTGCGGAAGATGGCCTTTTGCTCGCTCGGTCGGTCCGGGGGTACGATGAACAAATAGACGGACTTGAAGTCAGGCGAAGGGGACAGTCCGGTTCTCATAGCGGGAGAGTGCCTGCGTGCTGGATGTCAAGATCTTGTGATGATTGATCTCTTGAGAACCACAGGCTGGACGAGACCTACCCATGAAAGAGAAGCGGGGTCGAGCCATGATGAGTTGTGCGTGAGGTTTTCGGCTGTGGAAATTCCATTCTGCTACGGGTACTTGAATGCTTAACGGATGCAGGGAGGCGTGTCAGCTGGTATTTGATGTGCCAATCAACTTCATCTCGGCGTGAATCCCTGCAATGGTGGCGTTTTTGGTCGACTTTGGTCTTCAGAATTATGTTTAGAGGCCTGGACGAAGATTAAGACAGTGAAATCGTTGTTTGTCGCTGGTAATGTGGCTCGGGTTCTAATCTCGTTGCATACTTGCGTAACCCACTACTATTTAGGCATGTTGTTTCTCCAAAGTCTTGACTCTTTCCCCTTCCAGCTCGTGGACCTCCCCGTTATACTTATATCCAAACTTGTCAGCAGTGTCCGAGTTGGTAACCACAACTTCATCACCGAAGAGGGCCGCAATCTCTTCAAGAGATTTACCGGACTAGAGAACAAGTTAGCGAATTGTCCAGCACTGAATGTCGACTCTTTGGGGTTTTACAGTCTCCGGAAGGAAAAAGAAGTAGAAAACAGCTGCAGCTAAGTTCGTTGCGATGAAAAGAGAATAGTATCTAAAGTTACGGATATTCGTCAGCCAATATAGAAAAACGCAAAGTTAAATGCAAACATCAACTAACCGCCAGCTAACTGCAGATATAGCCAAAGGGGTGATCTGAGAAAGTACAATCGCAACCACCGACTTTGTAGCCACGGCAAACGCCAGGCCCTTGGTCCGTAGGAAGAACGGGAAGAGCTCTGAAGGCACGACCCAAATCATGGCGTTGAAAAAGATGGCGTAGCTCATCGAGTATAGGAAGATGGCCGCAATCGCTGCTCTTGCGCCCGGTTGGTTGTCGTTATCCTTGGTGCCGTATTGTGCGCTCAAAGCCATCAATAGCGCAATCATTGAGGTCAGAACCAGTGATCCCGTCCACAGAGTTCGAGTTCGAGGCCACTTGTCGGCTACGACGACGAGGTAGATGACTTGTCCAATGATGCCCATCATGCCGTATGCACCGCTGATAAGGAGGGCGGTGCGACCAGTGAACCCAACTGTCTGGTAGAAAATACCTTGGAAGTTCTATATGTACCAAAGGGTCAGTCAGCGTTTTTGTTGCAATTGGCAATTTGAAGGAAATACATGGTGCTTTTCAAGGTGCACTCCCTACAGAGCTGGGATGAAAGAGGTGCTAAACCTACCTGGATTACCGAAGAACCCGAGAGCTGACCCATGGCGACGATGAAGGCAGCTGTGAGCGTACGGCGCACATATTGCCTCGAAAACATATGCATCAAAGCAACCGTCCAGTTAAGATTACCTTGCTCGCGTTCCAGCTGAATCTGCTCCCTTATCTGAACGAGCTCCCGGTCGATGTAGATCTCGTCGTCCGACTGGCTATGCAGATTGGCGAGGACACGCCTAGCGTCTTCATGACGATCCTTGAGAACAAGCCAACGAGGAGAGAAAGGAACAAAGAAGATCATGACGCAGAGGACAACAGGGATAGGGAGTTGCATGGCGAGGGGGATGCGCCACTGGCCATCGCCGGAGGCGTACGCACCACCGTATCCTACCCAATTCGCCATGCCGAAGCCAATGGCAATCATCATTCCCTGTATGCCGACAAGAAAGCCACGACGATCGGGCAATGCAACTTCGGCAAGGTAGATGGGGACGACGGAAAGGATTTGACCGCATCCGACGCCGGCGATAAGGCGGCCACTGATCATCATGCCCACGTTGACGGCCGCGCACTGCAGCACCGCTCCAATGATTGCTAGAGTCGTATGTTAGCTCATGCCTTGGTTCTGGAGGTCGTTGCGCTATAGCTTACTTAGCAGAGATGCTAGAAGTATCGTATACTTGCGACTGAATTTGTCGGCAAGGTATCCAGTGGTCAAGCCGCCGATGGCTTGACCAGCATTGTACACCGAGACAATGGCGCCTTGATACGATGTGTTTGCCATGGAAGGCCCGTACATGGCGAGCTTGAAGGTGTCATGGCCAAAGGTGGTAGCAATGATGCCTATGCACATAAGTACGGGTAAGTGGTGTGTTCGAGTATCTGGAAAGGTCACCTGGAGACTGATGTCGGTGAGTTTCTCATACGTACCCGAGTCAAAGCCATAGATAAAGCCACCTTGTGCGGCAACGAATGCCACGGCTATGGTAAGAAGATTCATGTGGATTACTGTCCGCGATGCGATGGGTTGGCTGCGATGCACTTGAGCCCTGGATGATGGGATGCAGGTGCTCCACGTCCTGGATATATACCAATGTCTTCACGATCTGCACCCCAGGTTTCCCCAGAGCCAAACCCCGCAAACAGAAGAGACACGCACTAACATTACAGCGAAATTTGAAGCTACGTACAGGTTTCGACGCCTCGACATTGCACCGAATCGCCGAGCAAAGGGGGTGTTGTAGCAGTGCTAAACGTAGGCATGATCAGTCGATCCGCTAAACGTTTTCCAGTCACTCTGACAGGGAGCAGCTCCTCACGTTACCGCTCCCTGGGCTTATGACGTCGGCAATAAGACGGCCGCTAATCATCATGCTTATATTGACGGCCGTGTCATCCCCTGAGTCGGAGATAAAAGCCCGATGGCCTATCGGCATGCCGCGTTGCCAAGTTATCTTTCTGACAGCAGTTGTGTCGTTGGTTGTGGGCGCGTTTTTAGACCTAGCCAAGACCTTGGCATTGTCATCGTCTTACTTGAGAGCGCTGGGTATTCCTCTTCGAGGATATCGGCCCGCTTTCCAACAGCCTGAGCGGTAACTAACAAATCGCCGCAACCTTAAACAGACTATCTCTGGATCTGCATAATATTGTGGTGGCTGAGTGTCCTTTCCTCAGAATTTGATTGGTACTGACAAGCAAACTGGCCTGCGCTATTGATCCAAATGCCCTGATGCAGTGGCCACTTACTCCACGAGCGCAGCATAACACCCTTTAGGATGAAGTTTCCAGCCAACTAAGAGACTGAGTGACCTGAACGGTAAATACAGTCCTTTTCAGGTATATAAAGAGCAGGTCGTCTTCCCCTACCTCTCAATTTCTACTCATCCAACTTCCACTTATCCAAAGTCAATTTCAATAAACAAACTTCAACTTTTACTCCATACCCTACGTACTACCTACAACAATGCATATCGGAAAAGCCATTACCTTCCTCTGTTTGAACGCTGGGGTCTATTCGTTCAAGATCCAGGCGTTCAAGGGCGAAAACTGCGGTGGTGACAACAGGGAGATCAACGTTTGGGACAACAGATGCGCCACTTGGAATTACCCTACCAAGTCTTTCCGAGTCTTGGCCTATGGAGCTCGTCGCCAGAGAGCCTACTTCTTTCACCCAAACCACTGCATCGGAGAGAACCAATCTTGGTGGGCCGACGGTGGGAGCGATACCTTTAAGAAGGGACGATGCATCAACGTGGGCTTTGAATCAAGGGCCCAGAGTTCCTACTCGGCATGAAATGGACAAGGGACGGCTCCTGCACTAGGATACAACAACTGGATGTCGCGTTTACTGCATTCGTCAAACAATGCAGGTCAGTCTATGTTACAGGGGGGAGGAAACTGTTAGGTTAGGGGTAGATTGAATACGAACTGTCTTTACATGCAAATCCCCAGGCTCTTGCATAACGGTCAATGACTAGTTGAGATTCATCAAATGTGCGACCGCGGCTAAGTGCCACAATTATTTCATCCAGCGTTACAAAAGAAATGAGCCCGTTTCTCGTAGTCAGTTCTTACAGCCTCAAGGCAGCCTACTTGAGCTACTCAAACGCATCAGGGCTTAAGTCGGTGTCACCTTCTGACACTACATTTCAGACTATAATTACGTTCTCAGCGTGGTACCTAGTGGTGTTGGGCATATGATCAGCCCATCCGCTAAATGTTTTCCGGAGCTAAAACCCGGGCCAGACTGAGCTCGCATTGCATTCACCCGACCACCGAGCTCAGGGACAGTCGACTAGGTACTAGAACCCGACTCATCCTCTTACCGTGATCACGTTGGACAGACACATCGACTCCGCACATCATGTCCTCTCCCCTCGTTGGCAAGCCAAGGTTCGAGCACCATCATTCCGGCCTAGGGGTGGACACATCTACTCCCCGACTATCGTGGTCCTTCAAAGTATCGGAATCGACCGTTCCTGCATGGGTTCAAACCTCCTACGAGGTAGAGCTCACCTTTGCCTCGGAAACGCAGCCGCAGATCTTCCATGTCCCAAGCGATCAGTCTGTTCTAGTGCCGTGGCCAGCACGGCCTCTGTCATCACGCGAGTCTGCAACTGTCCGCGTCCGTGTGTTCGGCAAAAGCTTTCAAGATGAATCATTCTACTCAAAGGAGCCCAGCGCTTGGTCGGCGTCGGCTACAGTGGAAGCCGCGCTGTTCAATCCAAGCGACTTTCACGCAAACTTCATAACACCTGTTGAACGAGTCGGGCCCCATGGACCGCTTCGACCGGTTCATTTCCGCAAGGCATTCTATTTGCCGGCGGACTGCCAATCCATCGCCAGAGCGCGTCTATACATCACCAGTCTAGGCGTATTCGAGGCCACAATCAATGGACATACCGTGAGCGATGAGATGCTGGCACCAGGCTGGACCAGCTACCGATTTCGACTCGCCTACCGCATATATGATGTGACCTCACACCTCAACCCCGGCGAACAGAACGTCATGAACGTCGAGGTTGCTGAGGGCTGGTATGCAGGGAGACTTGGGACTAAGGGTGGGCAGAGATTCCGCTACGGAGACGAACTGGGGCTCTTTGCTCAACTCGAAGTGCAATACGACAAGACCAGCTCGTGGAGCCTCCTATCTGACGACTCGTGGTCTTCCGCTCCCAGCGCTCTTATCAATAGCGAGCTGTACGATGGAGAAATTCTGGATCTGAACGTCACTCCCTGGGATAAGACAGGTTCGGGAAACACGGGTTCTCCGAACTCCAAGACTCGAATCCTCCCACGGCCATTAGCAGAGCTAGTAGCGCCTGATGTCGGTCCAGTCCGAGTCACCGGGATCGAGAACTGCAAAAGTGTATTCAAGAGCAAGAGCGGAAAGATAATCCTCGACTTCGGGCAAAATCTTGTGGGCAAGTTATTCATACGAGATATCAAGGTGGGAAAGGGACAACAGGTGACCTTTTACCACGCCGAAGTGATGGAAAACGGCGAGCTAGGGACCAGACCACTTCGAGACGCCAAGGCCCGCGATATCATCATTGGTTCAGGCGAGACTCTCTCTACTTGGATGCCAAAGTTCACTTTCCATGGGTTTAGGTATGTTCAAGTTGACGGTTGGCCTGGAGGTGATGCAGCAATCGACGATATCCAAGCCCTTGTGATGCACACGGACATGGAGCGGCGAGGCTTCTTTGAGTGCTCAAACACCTACGTCAACCGACTCCACAGCAACATCGTCTGGTCGATGCGTGGAAACTTTCTCTCCATCCCTACCGATTGTCCACAGCGAGATGAACGACTCGGCTGGACTGGTGATCTTCAGGTGTTCTGTCCAACAGCAACGTACCTATATGATACGCTGGGCATCCTCGGCAACTGGCTCCAAGACGTCGCAGCAGAGCAGCTGGAGCCGGGAAAAGGGGCGATTCCACCTTTGGTCTGTCCGCTTGCCATAAGTCCAAACTGGCCACACATAGCCCAAGCTGTCTGGGACGACGTGACGGTGCTGGCACCAGATGTGCTCTTCCAATACAGCGCAGACAAGGTGCTTCTTGGGAGACAGTTCGAAAGCATGCAGCTATGGCTCGATCAGGGAGTCGATCGCGCTCCAGACGGGCTGTGGAACCCAGACAAGTGGCAGCTCGCAGACTGGCTAGATCCAAGCGCTCCACCTGACGATCCTGGCAACGGGCAGACTGATAGCATCTTGGTTGCCAACGCCTACCTCGTGCATACCACGCTGGTGTTTGCGACGTTGTGCGAGATCCTCGGTAAATACGAGCTTGCTTCCAAGTACACCCAAGAAGGAGAGCACCTGAAGAGCTTATTCCAACGCCGGTACATCACCCAAGCGGGAAACTTGATGTCTACATCCCAGACCGGGATTAGCCTCGCTGTCCGATTCGGCCTTTACCCTGGGAATAACGACCAACGCAAGACTGCCGCCAGAGCCCTCGAACGACTGGTGCGTACGGCACGCTTCCACATCAGCACCGGCTTCGCAGGCACGCCCGTAATCTCTCACGCGTTGACCGAGATTGGTCGTCCTCAACTGGCTTATCGCATGCTACTTGAGACTACCTGCCCCAGCTGGCTGTATCCCGTGGTGTCCATGGATGCCACCACGATCTGGGAGCGATGGGACAGCATGCTGCCCGACGGCCGTATCAACCCCGGCCAAATGACCAGCTTCAACCACTACGCGCTTGGTGCTGTCGGCGACTGGCTGCACGGGACTGTCGGAGGTATTTCCCCCCACGAGCCGGGCTGGCGTGTGATCCGCGTCCGCCCTGTGCCGGGCGGTAACATCACGACCGCCAAAGTTTCTTTCAACGGACCGTACGGCTTGGTGGCTTGTGAATGGAAGCTTGAGGGTGACATATTTAGCATGTCGTTGACAGTTCCTCCGTCCTGCTCCGCCGTGGTCACGTTGCCATCCGAACATCGAAAGGATTATGGAATGGAGAAAGAAGCCACACAGACAGTTAGATCTGGCTTTCATCAATTCGAGTGCATATTCCAAGCAGACGAGTGGCCGCCAAAGCCATTGATTGCTGCAAACCAGCCAATACCTGGAGATACTATTGCCGGATAGGTATTTCACAAGCAGATGATTGGTTGTGAGAGGTAGAATACCTTGTAGATAGATTTAGGAAATTTTGCGTCGAAGTCGGTCAAGACTCAATCTGAAGCGACGACGACACCCAATTCTCGAACAGCCTGATACTCGCTACCTCTAGTTAGAGACTTGGGCGATTCTGATGCCACATTTGTTAACGTCGTGCTCCCTCAAACGCGGGTGCGTGGGCCAAGCAACTGTAACACAGCGAAATTGGCCGTTAACAATAAGGCAGCACAAGTAGCACAGCCAGTTTATGTGTTGTGCGTTGTGTTTTGAGTACTGCCCTGATGATGTCTCACTACCCCATCTTGCCCAGCCCTCTCAGCCAGCCACACACGAGAGACTCCTTGCGCCATGTTTTCTCAGTGGGGGAGGGCGAACCATGTAAAGTGCCGTTTGCTCTCTCAAAGGCAAGGTGCTTCCACAATAATAAAGAGCACAGTTCTCTACCTGTTCAGTAACCTAACAAGTGCCATTCCACCATTTGCATGGCTATACTTTCTTACGTGCTCGAGGTCTTCCGCTGTCTTTACTTTCAGGCAGGATTGTTGTTGCCGATTACCCATGAGATAGTGACGGTGAGGCCTTACTATAGGCGAGCACTAGACTAGTAGCTGTGCTGCACTGCAGGTCTCAGCTGGCTATGATATCCATCCACTCCATTTGCTAGCTGCTGCATCAGGCCTGCTTAATCCCTGCAACAACAGACGGGAGACTGAGACACGGCACCACCTTGTGCTCGCTTCGGATCGACCTTTCGGTCAGCCAATTGATTGTTGGTGAGACATGCAGATCTGTGTTGATCAAAATCAGAAGCCGAAAGAGCGGATTGAGCTCTATAAAAGAGACGTGCCTGTTCCCTCACTTTGAAAGACCACCATCATCGTCAAGCCCTTCCCTGGTATCCTACTCCCCACGTCCAAGCAAGCACAACTCAAATAAAGATGCTCCCCTCACTCCTCCTCTCGTCTCTTCTGTGGCTCTCCACTGTCTCCGCTTTACCCAACCCAGCTTTGGCCGAGAGGGCAAGTTGCGATTGCACCGGCACACGCAATGGCGGTTCCGACTCGAAACCTTACATTTGTCGCGATGCCCGCCTTGGACCCAAAAGGCTTCCAAAGAAGCTGCCCCTTGGAACGCTTGTATCCAACTACGACCGCTTTGGGGGCCTAACTCCAGGTCAATTCCTCCAACAGTGGACAGACGAGAAGGGCAACTACAAGTATCCTCCACAGAACGGATTTCAGCTTGATGAGCAAGGCAACGCCATTAACGGCACCATGATCCTGCCAACGGGGACACTTGTGGATCGATTTGGAAGCGAGTATGGTACGTAGTTTGAGTGACTCGCCTTAGAGCAGCCAATTCTAACTTGTCCTCACAGGGTCTTTTATCTCTGCTGCTGCTGCTCCCTACTCGCAGAGGGCTCTTCCGCCTTCCAATCTTGACACAAACCCAGATTTGCCAGACTTTCCGTACAACTACCATGTTTACCGAGTCATCAAGCCGCTTAGTGTTGTGGGAGGTCCGATTGCGCCTTGGTTTGGCCAGCCAGGACTTGGAGCACAGTTTTTCACTGGTGGTGTAGGAAACGTCAAGTTCTTGATTGAGCATGGTTTCTTACTGAAAGAGGACGCATCAGTTTTGGTGTATAAAAGCGAGGGTTGTGCATGATAGATGCTTTCGATTGATCATTTTCAGTTGGATTTTCCATCAAAGTAAATACGAGACGCTTTATTCTTATTCCCAACTCACAATACAATGGTGCTTTCGCCGAGACTGTCTCACAAGGGTACATTACACCCGCCGTTGCGAGGAACATGGAACATTGCACGACATGCATAACAGTCCGAGAACATCTCAGACACAGTAGCACAGATGTCCAGACTTGAAAATACCCTTGCCACAATCAGATTTGGGCACGAAAAGCACCGTCCATCAAGCTCAGCCGCTCTAAGTAGCCATTGGAACTCTGATGGGATAATTAATAGAGGATGAAAATTACCTGGGTGTCCTCCCATCACTATTTTGTAACCTCTTAAATCGTAGTGGTGAGAAATAATGCCTAATGAAAACTACAATAAGACTCAGTTGGTTCTGGACATTAGCGGAGCGTGAAACTGCCTAGTTACAGCATGTGGTATTAGTAAAAGCTCTCTCATCTGGTATTAACTAAAGAAATTTACATTGCTTCAAGGGGTGAATCAAATCAGCTGAGCTTGATTAGCATTAATGTCCTAAAGGTCTTATTTCGATCTCGTTACTTAAAGGTTCATTGTTTCTCAGCTCAAAAACAACAGTGATAGTACTTGGCCAGTTACAAGACTTTGACATGAGATATTTTCGACTGTCGACGGTAATACCTAGACCGTTTATTTGGAGGCAAGACCACCTCTCCACTCTTCCGCTGCTTTCTCGACAAACTCTTCATAACTTGCCGAGTCCTTTCCTAACAACGCTACTTGATCCTGATACTCAGTTTCAGTCATCCCAAACCTTTGCGCCTCGAAGGACTCGTACATCAATCTCATATCCCTTGCCCATGTAGTATTCACGACCGCTCTGTGACGCTGTTCAAAAGCTGCCAGCCCATCCTCATCACTCATTGTAGGACTTATCTCTTTTCCCAGGGCGTTTGACCACAACTTGGCCACGTCGTTGTTCGTATACGTCTTGAAGCTTCCAATCATGACCTTCTTGCTAGCCCATACTTGGCCATCGTCTTGTAGCGCGTTGACAACAGCCAATGCAATATCCTCTGGATCGACTCTGCTGACGCCTTTGCTCCCAAGCGGCTCATCAAAAAAGTCCTGGTCCAGCATTCTCTTCTTGCTGCGCAAATCATTGGTGAAGAATAGACTTGGCCCGAGAATAGTCCAACTGAAGCCACCAGGCTGGCTCCGAGTTGGTAGACCATATCGCAGCTTTGCTTCAATGATGGGCTTGGCTAGTACATGCCCTGCAGCGTTGTCACGGAGTAGACCTGCCCGAATAGTGTCGAGATCAAAGTTGCCACATGCAGACAGATAGACGAGATGTTTGACGGTCCCGGCACCTTTGAGTGCGTCGAAAATATTGAGCGTGACCATCAGCTCATCCTCGCCAGTGAGACAGATGAATACTGATGTGACACCATGGGACTTGAGGACGGTTTCAAGGAAGATGGGGTCTTTGATGTCTCCACGAGCGACTTTGACACGAGGGTCGTCCACTTTTTCCAAAAGCTGCGACTTCAGGCGATCTGGGTTGCTTGTAGGTAGGACGAGCGTAGGCTTTGAGACCTGCGTCAGAAGGAGAGGAACTAGGCGTCTGCCAATGTTGCCAGAGGCAGCGGTAAGAAGATATGTAGGATATGCCATGGCTGTAGATTCTCTTTCATGTAATACTCTCGCTTGAAACAAAATGAAGGGTAACTGTTATTCTCTGCCGAAGCAAGTTTGGTCTGTTGTTTTATACTTGCTCGGCTCCATGCCCGCCCCACTGCTAGGCCTCCATCAGACTTTGCCGCGACTGCGGCGGCGATCTGTTATGACTTGATGACGTACAGAGTGCCTTCACGAAAAGAGTGGGCAAGATAGTCTAGATTCGTATCAGGTAACGGAGTTGCAGTCTTACCACAGTCGAGGACACGGAGTAAAAAGTGGCCGACAAGTCTCCGAGGTTTGTAATCATCACCAACGATACTCCGTAATTTATGAGAGTGGTTATCAAGCACAAAGACACCAGAGAAACCTGAGCAGAGATACTTGCACATATGGGAACCAACGCGGAGCGAGATATCGTTATATGTCGTCTAGATGGAAAAGGAGGATGGAAAGGAGGATGTAATGGGGAGGTCTGAGCCGAACAGTTTTGATACTTGCCATTTTCTTCCCAAAGTTTCCTTCCACTCCATGACTTCATGCCTAGCAACCAAGGTTCACCCGAGTCACCATTGACACCGTATGATGGCGGAGGGAAAGGAAACACAGAAACATAGAAAACCAGACCAGCGATGAACAGCCGAGGAAATACACAAACCCGAAAGAAAGCCTGAAAGTTGACACAAGGAAAGTCATGCCATGCCAGTCAGACTGATATGGTCTAGGATGTACAAAATTCTACATCTGTTGAAATCAGCCGTCGGGTTCTCAAGGCATCGTCCAGGGCGCACTCACAAACGACGGGTCTCTGATGCTACCGCCTGCGTCGTTTAGTCCCTCCACGGGGCGACTGTAGCTGAAGCCTGCGAATTGGTTCCTGTGAGACTGCTATTAGTAGAAATTCGCAACGTAATCCGACATTCTGTTGAGCGCCGCCTACACCTGCGCGGAATATTGCGGCTAAATTTTATGGCTAAGCATGGAATGGGAGCTGGTGCTACTCACTGCATCGTCTGTGAAAGGACAGGGTCGTCAACATAGGAATCCTGTGCTGGCTCCGAGGTAAATTCGGGGTCCAAATTGGCAGTATCGAGTGCATCAACCTGTGCAAAGGTAACACGTCAACATTGCTACTCCGCTGTCGTGGAACGCTGCTTGCGAGGTAATGACTCAGGAGAAGAGGGCCGGACGTACCACATTGGGCTTGAAAGCTGGTTCATACTTCCGTTGTAGAAGTTTCTTCCAGTCTATCGCATGAAAGAATGGATGGGCCTTGATCTCGGCGGCGCCGTTAGCACCCAGGCGATCCGCTGGGCTGCGGTTGAGCAACTTGGTCAGAAGGTCTTTGGCTGCTGGGGGGACTATTTCTGGCCCTGGGAAGTGCAAGGGTTCAGATAGGATCTTGCGATACATCTCATTAGTAACCTCGTCATAGAACGGGGGTAAGCCAGTCAGCATTTCATAGAGAAGCACGCCGAGAGTCCACCAATCCACCGTCTTATTATACCCTTTACTAAGAAGTAATTCAGGGGCGAGGTACTCTGGGGTTCCGCAAAAGGTATGAGTTTGGTCCTCATCTTTGACCTCGAGCTTGCAGAGGCCAAAGTCACAGAGAGCTATATGCCCCTGATAATCAAGTAAAATATTCTCTGGCTTTAGATCGCGGTAAATGACATTAAAGCCATGTAAGCACTCAATCGCACAAAGTAGTTCTGCAGTATAAAACCGAGAGCGGTTGATATCGAAGCGACGCTCCTTGGTGAGGTGATGGAATAATTCGCCGCCATTAACGAAAGCGAGCACAAAATAAAGCTTTTCTGGCGACTGAAAGCTGAATTTCAGTGGGACGATAAAAGGGTTGTTGATTTGGCCGAGGACGGAGCGTTCAGCCAGGGTGTGTTCTACCTCAGAGCGAGAAATAATCTTTGCCTTGCGGATGGTTTTGAGGGCGTAGATACGATTGGTGTCTTTCTTTCGAACTTGCATGACCTTCCCAAAGCTGCCTTTCCCGACAACCTTGAGTAGCTCGAAGTTATCGATGCTGAGCTTTGTCGCTTGGGGCTCAGCGTATTCCACGCCTAGTTGTAGTTTCCCAGTGCCGTATTGAAGGTCAGCCCACTGGACCTCCTTGTATGGTTCGTCGAAGTGAGGGTCGATTCTCAAGCTGCCGATGAAGATGTCCTGACTCCTTCCGGACCTGGGCGGTGCATTGGGGTTGCGGATGTAGAGATGGATGGTGAGGGGCGTGACTCGGGACACGTCGAATTTATATTGTGTGTTTGTGCCAGCCCATGACGGGTTTTCTGGCGTGCCGTCAATCGAGTTGACGAAAACCTGCACCTTATCAAAGTCTAACAGTGCATAAGGCCTGTACTTGCCGGACACGCGTCCATGGTTCGTGGGTATCTCACCGAAGCCGGAGCCGGACGTGTGAGGTTGCATCGAGCTGTTGCTTGGGAGATGAGAGGACGCTGTTTTGGGGCGGAGAGAGCCAGAGGTGCTTCCGGCCTGGCTTGCGGTTGACGTGAATAGGTTTCGATGCGGCTCGGGAAGGGAGAAGCCTCGCCCTTCGTGAAGGGTGACGATGAGAATGCCGGGTTTGCGTGTCGTCACTACGGGGGCCTGAGTGAGGCCATCGACTGCAGCAACAAACATTAGACGCATCTTCCAGACAATGCAACCCCTTTCGAACATACCGGAACTTCTTCCATCTTCGGCTGCAGCGGTAGATGACTCTTCCTGGTCCTTCTCAGAAATTGAGGATGTGGATGGAGTTGCTGACGAATTTGACCACGGGTTCAAGTGGGTTTCCTTCAGTTATTCGGCGGAATGGGATGTTAGCTAACTTGCAGGTAGAGCAGAGCTTTGTTATGGTCGGCCTGGACGGGGGACAAGGGCAGGGCGAGGGAAGTAGAGTGCTTACTTTTGGTAAGTTTCCAAGACATTCCGGCATATATTGATAGCACCAAGGAAGCTGGTGTGCTGCCGATTCAGTCTTTAGTGAAGGTAGATGTGTATCTGTGTCCAGGTCATCAGGCGGCGAGGCGGGAAACCCTCCTCTTCGTTTCGTGCCCCACACATTCAGGCAGTTGGTCAAGCATTAATAGCTCATTGGTTTGTTGGCCAGCTTTTTAGAGGCCTCCAGTGAGGCTGAGTCGGCCACCAGGGAATGATCAAGAACCCTGTATGTGTTGGTTGCGTCACGAGAAATAATTTGTAAACAAAACCATCAGCCATCATGATCTCGGCACGGCTTTATCGGCCATGTAAGTGTCGAGCCTGTCGAGCATGGCAATCCCTGCATAATAACGATAAAGAGAGCGCTAGGAACGGGCGGTTTACGGCCTAGGTCCATTGAGACTGTTATATATACTAGCTACCGGTGTAACCCTCAGGCGCCAGCTCTATGCATCAATAAAACAGGTGACCTGCTTATTTACCGTCATGTAAGTCATGGTGCCGGATATGGCGTATTTTTTATTCTATTTTCTTCACGGACGGGTCGCCCTAAGCTTGAAACGTAGGAGAAAGAGAGCAGGTCTGTATTGTGCTGTCGCTAAACTAAGATGTTTATCCTACATTGGGAGAAGAAGAGACAGCAATTCCTAATCGGGCCCAAGAGAAGCTTTCCCTATGACTCTGAGATAGAAGAGACACACCGGGCTTTAACGACCTAAGCTTTAAGAAGTAATGATATGTGCCCGGGAGTCTGTAAATCATGCAAAACTCTCTTTCCAACCTTTATCTACTTTCCCGGAGGCCACAGGAGGCAGCATCATTAAGCAACCTCCTTGATATATTCCAAGTATGATTGAACAGTCGCACACTGCCGATCAACCATCAATGGCTCGTCATGAACCGGACTCGACGAGCGCGTGTCATAATCGTACTCGTAGAAATGAACATACTTCCCGACAGCAATGGCCCCAAACTCTCTCCTGCCTCCGGATACTTGTCGCGAATTGAGGTCAGTCAAGTAGCTGTGAAGTTGATCGTAGGCGTCCCGACAAAGCCCCTCCTGAAACTCTTCACCGGGTGCTTTGCATTTGACTACCAGGAGTTTGAACTCTTGTGTTGTAGAGCTGCGTTGAAAGAGCTGCGTGACATATAGGTCATAATAGCCATCTTCAGCAGGAGCTTCGGGGGCAATCATATAACCCTCGTCTCCGGGGAAAATGCCGACCAAGATGGTGTTCCAGAACGTAGTGGTGTGTGCTAACGGTTGGCCGGGAACAAGTCGATTCTCGGCCCACCACTGGAGAGTCTGACTCTCGTAGTACTAGCTTTCTGTTAGTGAGAGCGACGTTGGAGCTGGCGATTCCTTACAGTACCCTCGACGGGTTCTTGCTGGGGAAGTCTTCGAGGCATAGTATTATGGAAGCAATACAAGAGCTTAGACAGAAATGGCCTGTTTCAAAACAAGAGGATGCAGAACGACCGCGCTTTGGACTCGTGCGGAGAGCCTCGGGAGCGGGCGGGCTGTGCCGAGTACTTCACGTATGTTTATTGGACATATAAACGCTTCAGTGGGCCAGGTCTAGAATTTTAACGCCCATGGCTGATTGGCTTCTAGATAGCTTGTCGCGCCCATCCTGTAGATAACCGCTTGAGATATTAACGTTAATAATTTGGAAAGAGTTCTTACCGCCACGACCGACCGTCTCCCAACGGCTTTCCCAAGTCATCGCCATGACCTCCCAGTGCTGCATTCTATGCGGCGTCCCCATCACCTTTCGTGGCCATGACAGCTGGCTCAGAGAGTTCAGAGCAGGTTCGCGTTGTATTCTCCCTACACCCGACAGTGGTGTTAACCTCGTCTAGTCTACACGGAGAATGATCAATGGGACCAAGTCAGGCTTTCCGGCGTCGGTGTCTACGACGAGTTTGGCACGACCGTACCTGTAAATCCAAGACTTCGACACGATAACCCAAGCCTCACGCCCGACTCATTCATTTCAATGTCGCTGCTACCACAGTCATTCGAGGACATAATCCACCCGGACCCATTGTTTGAACAGCAGCCATTCTGGGGATTTGGATTCCATCCGCCCTGTTGGACTCTTCTCACGGAGCTCTTCCAGCCCAATCTCTACCATCTTCTCAATGCCTGTCTGTCCATGCCGGTCCGAGTTGGTGGCTTTCTGGATTGGGGTCACGACTACGGAGGAGCTGTTCTCTTGAGCTCGACGAAGGGGGATCCCAGATGGGACTTGCGCTACTACAAGGGGGATGGGCAAGATCCCATTCGGTTTGACCCAGTGGATGTCCCTGCTCTCCATGGTTCGCTAGGGTCTGTGAGTGTCGTGGAGGGGGTTGACTTAACGACCGAGGGCCAACCGGTTGGGGACAGAGAGAACATGGATTGCTTTAAGAACTTACCAACCGAAATTATCCAGGAAATCCTGTCGCTCTTGCAATCCCGGGACGTATGCTCTCTGAAATTGGCATCGCGAACATTTGCCAACGTTGCGCTAACGGAATCGTTTTGGGCCTCGCGGTTCGCTGAAGGGCACGAGTACCACTATATCTTCGAGGTGCGGCGATCTAAACCTAGGTCGTGGAGGGCTATGTACGAGTCGATGACCCTATTGCGAGTATTGCCCAATTTGGTAAATCGAAAACGCATCTGGGCCCTCGCTATTGAATTGCAAGACCTGTTGAAGGAAATCAGGACTACTTGCTATGGTCGCCCGCTGCGATGCTATTTTGAGCCCTCGGGTGATGAGGACCAATCAACATGGAGTGTCGCCAGTCGCGGTCTTAAAGGACCGGAGGACAGCTTGACCGAAGGGTCTAGGGCACTCCGAACTCGATTGATCCAGATACCTGCCAACTTGGAACAAGTATTCATCAGCTTTGTCCAGCTCGGAAGCGGAAGCTTTGTTTCGGGGATCCGATTTCGGCACAGCGAAGGAGATACACGAATCGGATATATGCATCCGGATCGAGAAGTAGCTCTTGATGTCCCTCGCGAACTTGGTATCCGTGGTTGGCACTTGGCCTTTCACGAAACCGGGGTCAAGGCTATCGCTGCTGTGATGGAAGACGGCGCTGTTTCTCCGTGGGTGGGCGAACACGAAGGAGTTCCCAAGAGGCGTCTGGTAGGAAACTACGCAACAATATCCAGTATCAAAGCTGGGCTTGATGTCAGTTTAACCTTGTTGGCTTCTCTAGACGCTGTGAACTAACCCAGCACTGTGCAGGCCTTCAAACTCGTTTCCCTATGCATCCCCTCCGACCCAGCGCAACCACACGAGCCGCCACCTCTCCGTGATATCAGCCTCTGGGCCCCGGAAATCCCACCAGAACACGTCTCGCTTCAAGGAAGCGAGGATACCTTCCCCATTAGAATCTACCAGAATTTCCCTCTTCCCTTCTCAACAGTCATCTTTGGCGGCGATAATGGACAAGATCTGTCACAGCTTGTTGAGATTATCGGCTGGGTCTTTGATGTGGGTGAGATCGTGGGGCTGCAATTTCTGTACCTCGACGCCTCTAAAAACAAGATTCTCGGACAGATAGGTCCATTTCCAGCCTATGCGAGTGAACGGGCCACCGTGCCATCGGAGGACTTTCGGATGCCCTTCTCGATCGATGGACCAGGAGGAGAGAAGATTTCAGGCATACAAGTACAGCAGGTCAAAGGAGCTGTCATGGGCTTAAAGGTACTTTAACGCATCTATGTTTTGCAGCCTCTAGAATGCTCACAACTGTTGTCTAGATCGAAACCAATTTCGGTAGAGAGGTTGCATTCCCCCCTGCCGAATTCAGAATGGATGGGAACTGGACGGTCATTGAGCCCTCCAGCAGCACTGTTGTGGGGTTCTACTCGGTATTGGTAAGCACTCACTATCTAGTTACAAGGTTTAACGCAGGCTGATTCTTGTTGCAGACTCACACTTTTAGAAACATCGGCTTAATGTCTATCGGACCCACAGCCGAAGAGGAACGTTCTGGCTGATATCAATGGCAGTCCGTGAAACGGCGAGAGAGATACCGAGTCTCATTTTCAGCCTCGGAGGAGGACTGGACTGCCGAGAAAGAGTAGAAGTGACAAATAGTTTAGTGCTTAGACAGTGGGTGTCCTGGCGAGACATCAACTCTCTTTCGGGACGTCAATCGTCAAGATCACATTGCAGAACCGCATGAGTATTCTCAACACGTCACAACAAGTGCCTGTGACAAGGATGCCACTGTGATGACCACCATTACAGGCTTCCTCATGTTAATCCCTTGTGGGGACGTAAGCAATGAACCCCCGCACAGTTCTCCCAGATATACTGCAAACGCAACTTCTGCTCAAGATGACGACTCCCAATGCTCTCAGACTCCAGCACGCGACTCTCGACGATGTCCCTGCCCTCATGGAACTATGGTTCGCCGCATTCATCAAAGACCCCGACCTGAAGCGCCTGTGGCCCGGCACTCCCTCCAGGCGTGCGCAAGTGGTGGGACGATGCCAATCGCAACGATATCCTCAATAAACCGTTTCAGCGCTACGTCAAAGTAGTCGACCCTGGATCTGCAGACGCCCAGGGCCGGATGCGGATAGCTGCTTATGCGAAATGGGACTTGGCTATGCCCGAGGAGCGAGGCCCTCGATACCCGCCCTGGCACGGAGACATGCCTGGACAAGAATGCGATGCCTATTTTCAGAGGGAGGAACATGAAAGACAGAGGGTTATGGGTGGTCAGAAGCATTATTGTGCGGTCTTCGTTCTGGATCTGTGCTAACGACCGTAGACCTAGACACGCTCGGAACGCACCCTGATTACCAACGACGAGGGGCTGGGTCGATGCTTATCAAATGGGGCTGTGATCTTGCGGATATGAATGGCGTCGGGGCATATGTGGATGCGAGTAAAGCTGGTGCGCCATTGTACGGGAGGTTTGGATTCGTTGATGAGAGTGAGCCTGATGCGGGTGAGGTGGCATCCATGGCTCGGCGATAACTTGTTTCATATTCTTGCTATTCGAAAATTCTATAGATGGATAGATACAAGAGTTTCTCGTCACTATACGGCGCCAGCATGCAACCTCAGCTGGGTCATGGTCCATTGCTGGGTTCCGGCGGGTGCACGAGAGATACACGGGCTTGCATTCATCAAAACAGAGTTGAGAAGAACTACATCGTTCCAGTAAGTGAGCTATCATTCCAATGTATGTGCCTTTGATAAGATTAAGCTGGCTCTACACTCCGCTCAGTACTCTCGATAATGACTAGAAAGCACTCAATCGTATCCTTCCGAATTGTCGTGCAACTGTTATCAATGGAGAATGAAACGACGCAGAGAGGGCCGCAAATGCCATAGTTCCACGTACTGAATGCCCAAACAATCCCACAGCCCGGAAACAATCCCTGTGCATGCATCCACTTCTCAAACTTTGTCTTCTTGATCCTATGCAGACTGAAATCCAGAGGTTTATCTACACAACGATGACACCAAGCTTTATAATCTTCATCATAGGGGAGCCGGAGCTGAGTCTTCAAGCATACCAAGCCCGGGCGGTTGCGGTGAATGGCTATCATCGTATTCATCCAGAGACGATAAAGGGCCACGGTCTTGGAGTGCATGCTGTCGAGATCAATATGCACTTGCAACTCCCTCAAAGACGGAAAGTCCTGCAAGACTCTCAAGCCTCCGTTAACATCGAACCAGCGGTCATGGCTCCCGTACAATCGAACGCGTGAGATGGATTGTAGATTGGCCCCTCTGAGCGGAGAACTCTGACACAGTGGCCAGTGCTGTGACCCAGATCTGCTGGACGTGTGTGGCCAGTAGAATTTCCGCTGAAATACGTTCTCCGAGTAGAGCATTGATGTGCCTTCTTGGTTGATCTGATGGCATGTCGCGAGGATTTCGGGATACCTCACGAACGATGCGTGGTAATTGTCTGGGCCCAAGACACGGAATCCGCCGGGGGATGGACAGATGACGGGGAATGTCGTTGAGACGAGGAGATGGCGGTATATGCAAAGTCGAATCTCAACAGGGAGCATCAAGATGGAGACTGGAGCCTTTCCGATAGTTTCGTCATCGTTCCATGACTCGGTGTACCTGGTATGGGGAGGCTTTGTGACTGTCATAACACCGTTTTGGCTCGCTAGTTGGAACTGGGCTCTGTATCTCCTCCAAAACTCTCTTCTGTTACTGTGTGCTTCCGAGGAAGGACATTCGGCGAGCAGGTCGTGATGGATCTCGTCGAGGTCCGACTTGATCCACTCTCTTCCACCAGTGGAAAGTGAAACTCGCTTGGGCTTCTCGAGCACGAGAAAGCCGTTTCTGGAGTTGAGAAAGCACTGAGACATTGTTGGCCTTTAGATTGCGCTTGACATTTGATGGTTTAATGATTCGATGGAAAGAAATGAGAACATGATATGACTCCAGACATAATACAGTCGCCCATTTATAACCCGGAACCGGAATAACTGGTGTTCCATGGTGAAGGATGCACTTCCTGGTTGCATGGCGCATTCGTTTATGGAACGAACTCGGGGATGTCCAGTTGGCCTTGAGTTCACCGCAGTAAGTGGTCAAACAACTGTACAATCACAGCGTTATTGTGGAAGCACCTTGCCTTTGAGAGAGCAAAGGTCAGTTAACATAGTACAATCACAGCGAGTCATACAGAGGCTCTCCAAGGCTATCATCAAGGTATCGTTAGCCTTGTTTAGTCTACAAGACATAGCTCTAGTTGAATTAGGTACACTTTTTGGACTCCTCTATCAGTTACCACCCTGCTTGCCACGTCCCCTTCCAGCCCGGCCCCCAGTCCCAGGAGCCCCGTGTTTCTGTCGAGGCCGATCAGCAACGAGCACCAAGCCCCTCACACCTCTCAACCCCATCTTGCCTGCTGTCGTCTTGGCGATTGAGGGAGTGTCAGGAGAACCGAGCCCCTCTCGCGCGAACACGTTGGCCTGTCTGACAAGTTCCTCCTTGTCCCACCTGAAGCTCTTCAGGTAGTTGTTGTAGTAACCAAGCCATGCTTGGTAGATGCGGGATTTGTCGTCGTCTTCCATTCTCTCGGCGATATTCATGACGTCATCCGCAGAGGAAAGGTTGGCCTCCCGAGGAACTAGCTTGATATCTTTCATGGACCACTTGGGAAACCAGGCTTCCGCGGCAGAGATGATGAAAATACCGCGACCATCGGCGTTGGCACGCGCAGTTCGTCCGAGACGATGAATGTAGCTCTGCTTGTCAGCAGGCATGCCGACCTGGATGACGGTAGAGACACCTGGAAAGTCCATTCCGCGGGCAACGACATCGGTGG
The DNA here is from genome assembly GCA_014824385.1 of Fusarium cyanostomum. Taxonomy (NCBI): domain Eukaryota; kingdom Fungi; phylum Ascomycota; class Sordariomycetes; order Hypocreales; family Nectriaceae; genus Fusarium; species Fusarium cyanostomum. Next base: position 152,558 of record JABCKW010000085.1, on the reverse strand, counting down.
CGACGAGTATGGCGCTAGTAGCATCACGATAGTCGTTTGTGATCTTGGTGCGTTTGCTCTGTGACATGCGGCTGTGCAAAATGGACACTGGTGGTAGTCCCGACAGCGAAGAAAGGACTTGTCCGTAGAAGTCGGCCAGGGCGGCTGTTGGGGCAAAGAGGATGGCTTTGAAGGTTTCGTCTCGGGCGGCTTCTTCGCGGACGCAGCCCACCATGGCCGGTGCAACGGCTCCAAAGCTAGGCACCTCGACGAGGAACTGAGGGACTCGCTCGTGAGTGTTGACTTCGCCGGCCGGAATGGTCGAGATGAACTTGTAGCCGGGAGAGAGAACAAGCCCAGCGACCTGTTGGACGTGAGGGGCGATGGTGGCGGAGAAGAGCATGCCTTGCCGGTTGGTGTCTTTCTTGTCAGGCAAGCGGTTGACGATCTTTCTGAGGTCGTTCATGAAACCCATATCAAGCAGCCGATCAGCTTCATCAAGCACAAGGCTGTTGAGGTTTCTCATCGAGTAGACAATCTCCTCGTTGGACATGTGGTCCAAGAGACGGCCAGGTGTAGCAATGAGAATCTCACAGCCCTTGAGGACCTGCCTCTCTTCGCGGTCCTTGTTTGTGCCGCCGATGGCGACGTGGACACGATACTGCGGCATCCTTTGCAGAAGCTTTGTGGCCTCGGTGGAGATCTGAAGAGCCAGCTCTCGCGTGGGGGAGATGACAAGGAGCGAGATACCAGCGCCAGGGGCCCGGTTCTGATTGATCATGGTCTGCAGCGCCGGCAGCAAAAAGGCCATGGTTTTTCCAGTTCCTGTCTTGGCCTGGACGAGACAGTCGCTCCGGTTGGGCGGTAGAAGCTCATCCACAGTGGCAGCTTGAACGGGTGTCATGAACTCGAACCCCATGTCTTCTGTGATGGTCCGCACGATCAAAGGATGCACCTGGTTGGTTCCAGAGAGGCCATCGAACCGGCGGGTATCCAGAGGAACTGGCTCGTGAGTGCGAGGTTGCGATGCTTCCTCCGAGGGAGCAGGCTTTGTGTCTTGATGATGTGAGTTTCCAGCGGAGGCCGAAGGTCGGGCTGGTTGCGCGCCCTCAGTGCGGTTGGATGGTCCACGGTGAGGGCCTCGACGACCACCGCGTTTGCGGTCGGGGCGCCGCTTGGAGGAGTCCATCGGGCGTTGAGATAGCTTGAGATTTGCGTGTATGGCTGTGTGATGACGAAGCGAAGAATGGTACAGACTTTGAGATTGATAGAGGCTTCAAAGACGGATGTGGGTGCTTCGTGCTGTTGATGTTGATAGACGGCGCTGACTGTGCTGCAGGGTTTTCTTTGCTGTGACATATGGCGCTAATTCCAATCTAGAGGCACGTGCTAGGCCGTATTTGGCTTAGACTTTCAGGATCTCCAGTCAAGCATTTTAGATTGTCTTTGTTGCGCGATGACGTCATTTTCCATTTCGGGCCAGTTATCCAACGGTGACACTTCGGATTTTCCACTCCTGCTGCTACTACCACTCCACGATTACTCTTGCATCCTTCTGGCTCCTTCACAGCGTATTCTAGGCACCAGCTACATTCACCACCTTATCAGTCTGCTAATAACAAGTTTATGGTGAGACCCATGCAAAGCTATTCCTAAATCTAACTGAATTGCTGACAAGAAGAACAGCTTTAGGCGACCGCGTTACATCGGGCGTAACAAAAGGTGCTAACAGCGGTCAGCTTGTCACCCCAAAGATTGCTTTCAACCCGGAATCTGACATGCCAAAATCCCCGCAATAGCCCGCTATAAATATTGACAACAAAGGGAGCAGAATCTCAAGTCTTTTCCCGGCTGAGATTACACCTGGACCTCTTTACAATACCTGTCACCAACTATTATTGTCTGCATTACAAAAGACCAAGATGGCAACGGTTGTCATCGTTCCAGGATCTTTCGCTCCTGCCAAGCTCTATCAGGTCTTCACTGATAGCTTGACCCGACATGGCATTGAGTCTGAAGTAGTCGATACGCCTTCTGTCGGCCGGCGTAAAGATAAACCGCCCCAGTCCATGAGCGACGACGTCGATGAGATCGTCAGAGTGGTCTCGAATCTGCTTGATCAAGGAAAAGAGGTTGTGTTGTTGACGCAATCTTACGGCGGCATTCCAGGGACTCAAAGTCTCAAACATCTTTCTCAAAAGGCACGGGAAGCCAAAGGCAAGTCAGGTGGTATTAAGAAAATCATTTACCTGTCCGCCGTGGTCTTGCAGGTGGGCATGAGCAATCTGGATGTATTCGGCTCCAACCTCCCTGATTACATCACCATCGAGGTAATTGATGAGAGATCTTCTGCGCTACAGTTGCTGATAAAGTGTTCAGGATGACTTTATGACCCTTGATCCTGAGGGCAACGCACCAATGACCTTTTCCGACCTGCCCCCAGAGGAAGGCCTCGCTTTGGCGAAGCAGATGTCCGACCACTCTACTGCGAGCTTCAAGGAGAAATTGACATACGCAGGATACAACGATGTGGAGCTGCACTACATTGTTTGCGAGGAGGATATGATCATTCCACTGGAGTACCAGTACGGAATGATTGAGCTTCTCAGGTCGTCGACTGAAAAGAATGTCGGAGTGCACAAGCTGAAGAGTGGCCATGCACCAACTGTCAGTCAGCCCGACAATTTGTCAAAGCTTGTAAAGGAGATCATTTCATGCAGCAACTGTCTGGCAGCCCCATAATTTGTCAAAGAAAGGAGATCATGTGAAGGAAAGTCGGAGGTTATCTTAGCTGAGGTCTGAGGTCTGAGTTTTATCTAGCTTAGATCAAGTCTAGAAAGTTAATAGAACTTGCTCAAAGCAACGTTGGCCATCTCAAGGACAGTCCCGCGAGTCTATGACGCTGCTGAGGTGCAATCCGGACCTCAACAATCGGGGGGATCCTTGACTGTGCCCGCGCGGATTTATCGGCATCTTGTCGGCGGCGGTTGACTTTCAGTATTTCCGCTGACTGTTTATTGGCCGTAAGCCAAGCATGAGGGACAGCGCGGCGACAATGCCGAATACAGCAAAGTGGTATTAGTTCTGTTGCTGGTTGGCAAACGAGGGTGAGGTATATTAACGATACTCAAGAGGTAATGACAGAGAGAAAGAACAAGCTATTTATGGGACAATTATATGTAGTATACAGCCCGCGGCTGGACCAGCAAGAGCTTCGTAGTCAACCAGCATGTCGTTGGAGATCTCCGCACACACAGATTTCCGAACGCAAACGTTAGTCGGGTATTTAGAGACGCCTTGGGCCCTCTGCACCACCAACTTCAGGTACCCCAATATTGTTCATTTACAGGCAACACGGAAACAGCTGCATCTACGTCTTCACTCACTCTAATCATCATGACGCCGCCGCTCTCCGAAACTACCTCTCAGCCCGCTACCACGGCCTCGCGTAAGCTTGACAACTCTACCCCTCATGCCAAGAGGCCGCAGGCGACACAGGTACAGTCGCTTGGCCGGGCAAAAGATGGCAGGACTCTCAGGGTTCGACAATACCCAAAGTTCGACGCCCTCGAAGAGGAGCGTCTGTACAGAAAGCAGCACCTTGTTGCTGCTTACCGAGTCTTTGCTGATCGTGGCTTCGACGAGGGTATTGCGGGTCATATCTCGGTTCGCGATCCCATCCTCACTGACCACTTTTGTACGTGCTGCGCCATAGTTTCAAGGGCATCACTGCAGCATTGTAGCTAATGACGAGTGAGTTATAGGGCTGAACCCACTGTCTATGCACTTTGCCCTCATCAAGGTCTCCGATCTCATCCTTGTAGATGAGGATGGTTATGTCGTCGAAGGCGACGAACCTATCAATACTGCTGCTTTCACCATCCACTCAGCCATCCATAAGAACCGCCCTGACGTGCATGCCGCCTGTCATGCTCATAGTGTTTATGGGAAGGCATTTTCCGCTTTTGGCCGTGAGCTCGAAATGCTTACTCAAGACTCGTTGCGGTTCTATAAGGATCATTCCGTCTATCCCAATTTCGGCGGCGTTGTTCTGGATGCCGACGAAGGCGAGCGCATTGCCCAGTATCTTGGAAACAACAAGGCCATCATTCTCCAGAATCATGGCCTCTTGACCGTTGGCCAGTCAGTTGATGAGGCAGCGTTCTGGGTAAGTACTCGCTATTTCTCCGCCCTCGAAGGAATTATAATTGGAGAGAACGGAGACGATTTATTAACGCTCTCTGTAGTTCATGAGTCTTGACAAAACGTGCCATGCCCAGCTTCTCGCGGATGCAGCAGCCGCTGGAGGCCATGAAAAGATTTTCATTAATGAGGAAGAGGCTGAACGCTCCATGCAGAGTGTCGGTGGCCCCGATAAAGGATGGCTCGCTTTCCAGCCCTACTACGATGAGATCGTCGCAAAGACTGGAGGGTCCTTCTTACTATAAGGGATACTATGGCAGTCAATGTAGGTTTGGAGGATACGCCTTGTTAATAATAGTACGTGGGATTTGTCGGATAGAAAGGTGACAATAATAACAAATGTGGTAGCAGTTCGTTGAGAATACTTTTTCATAATGCGTACAAGTAAGGCTCGGGCTTTGATTCAACATGAAATCATCAGCTTTTCTTTGGTTATTATACTAAACACCATGACTTTATGCAAGAGGCTTCTAGTGATCCTTGTTGACATCTGCTGGTCGTAGCAATGACAAAGCAAGACAGAGTATAGTGGCATGTATAGTGCAACAGATAAACCCGAGTATCTTCAGGGTTACAAATTAGGGGCTGGATCTATTAGAGATCTACCTGGGATTTAGGCAGAAACAAGGACCTTGGCTGCTCGACTTCACGTCTCTTTCTCATTCTATCTATGGTAAGATATGACAGCACCAGAAGTTAAACAAGTTAAGGGCGTTCAAGCCCAGTCTAAAAGAGCTGCGTGGCTGTATTGGAAAGAGAAGGGCATTTGAATTTCGTGTACGCTGAGATGCGAGTTGTTGCTTAATCAATACAGTGATGGCGTGCTCTTCAGCATCGCCTAGAGCGTGATGCCGTAGGTACCCTCGCCTTGGATGACCTTCCCATCTTCATGAGTTATACGCTTCCATCCCTCTGGATGTGAGGGATCTGCTATCCACTCCACAGTGGGAGAGTATCGCTCATCCTTCTTGATGGTGACCACGAATGGGGCACCGGCATAGTCAACACCCTTGACAGTAAAGTCTACACAGAGATTGTTAGCAAACATGCGTGTAAGTGAACTCTATGCGGGGCTTTTAATCACTCACAAGTCTTGTCGGGAATACTAGCCACCACCGGAACCAAGGACTCGAGATTTGGTGTGGACACGTTGTTGATGTGGGTGATGAACGTCGTTGCGTACAGACTGTATAGGTTGGAGGACGATCCAACAAGCCAGCTGGTGATGTAAGTCTCACTTGGGAGATCCTTGATCGACTGTCTCACAGTGCGGTGCGGTTTCTGAACCGTAAGACCGCAGAAATTCACGACGTGTGACGTTTCAAAGTCATCTTCCAGGAGAGTTTGGACCTGGAGGCTTACTTGCTCTCCACTGCGTACGATAACGATGTCAAGTGTTTCCTTCCAGTACATGACGTCCAACTCGGAGAGCTGCGTAATGAGGCTGCCATCGAGAGTCAGTAAGACGTCTCCTTCGAGGAGTTGATCTGGTAGCTGGCCGAAAGCTCTCTCCACGGAAAAGAGCCGGTGTTCTGTCGATTTGCCTTGCACTTGCTGGATCCAGTCCTCGGAGACGCCCCTCACCCGCGCTTGAATCATTGTGATGGCCTCAAGTTCAACTGGTAGGCTCCTCAATCCGGGCACGATTCCTTGGCTGAGCTTGTTCAACACCGGCGGTAAGTTTGGGGAACCCAGCCCAAAGTAAGTCTCTTCGTCTTCTTCCATCTCATACAGTAGCCAGATTGCCTGGATAAGACCTTCTTCCGTCATGAGAATTCCACTAGTGCACTGTTCGCTGAGGCTGCTGTCGACGTCGACCCGGTCCACGTTGATCGGACGACATCTAGGCGGGTTTGGCGGCGCCCACTCGAGCGGCGTGACTCTTGTGACAGTTGTCGAGGTATATACCATCTCACCGCTCTCGCTAGACCCTACAAAAAGCGTAGAAGTCCCTTGCGAGGTTTGTTCTGTACTCAGCTTTGCACTTTGCACCGGTGCATCGACCAGGCTGGGATCATATTGTATGACCGTGTAGTGATGCGAAGGGTGAAGAAACAGAACCTTTCCCCGGACCAGGACCGAGTCGGCAAACATGAGCTCAACATCGCACAACTTGGCTGGTACGATGCTCTTAGAGACTAGCACCAGCCCGTTCTCGGCATCGACGACAAGCCCCATGCCCGTCTTGACACGCGTAGATTGTCCATCAATCAGCACGGGTGTGGAGTAGTTGACACGAACAAAGCTGCGTACCACTTCTGCCACTGCTCGATGAGGTACGTGTTTGAGGGAGGTGAATGAAGCTTTGAGCGGAGCGGGAGGGACTGCGGGCAAGGCTTCGGCGAGGACATCCACGTCCCAATCCCCTGTTGTGTCGTTTCGCCTGAACATCCTCATCTTTCCGAACCAGTGTCGGTCAACAGATACCACTGCTGTTCTCAATTTGTGTCTATCCCACAAGTATCGGAAAGAAAGGACAACCCGTGCCCTGTCTGGAATCTCCTTCATGACCTCGATGAAGGTTGCTAGGTCTGGCGTTTCCTTGTAACTGACGCTTTCCACGACCATGTAGTTGCGTACTGACGAATGAAACGGGCCAGATTCGCTGACGTAGACTCCACGGCAAGCAATTGTATATCGTTGAGCCACCTGGTAGGAGAGGTTATGAAAAGTCGCTCCGCCAACAGCTAAGAAGCGGTCGGGGGTGATTTCTCTGAGGTCTTGGACCAGGATATCTTCCTCGACGTCTTCTCCATCCCGTTGAAGAAGGAGGTGTAGCGTTTGACCGATGTTTTCGTCAAAGAAAGTATTGAGGCGAAGAAATTGAGCCACCAGTTGCCCGTTAATCTTGATCAAAATGTCACCTTCCTTGATCTTTTGATCCGATGGTCCCTCCGGCAAAACAGTTTGAGCTACAAGCATGCTGTTTTCCGCGGGAAAAGCCTTGCGCACAACGGTCTCCCATTCAGGTTTGAGTCCCAGCCGTCGGCACTCGTCGAAAGGCTTCAGCTGAAAGATGCACTGGATCTCCCCTCTGGGGACTTCTTGACCCTGTTGGATCTGCTTCAAGGCGCGCAACGGACCGTCGAGAGGAAGAAAGTAATCAGTCGAGCCGTCAGAGCGTCCACCAGCTTGAAGAGCGATGCCATGGCCGTCAACGTTGACAACTGGGCTACCCGAGCTTCCTCCGACAGCAGAAGCGTTCGCTTGGTAGTAGCAGGTGTTGAAGTCCCTGTATCCCTCGTATCTCGGGGCGTTTCTATCGAGCCGGCTGATGAAGCCTGACAAAATACCGAGCTTTTCTCCTCCATCATTGCCAATGACTTTGATTTCGACTCCAACTACAAACGACGGTTAGTACAAAATCCAGTACTGACTCGTTTGGTTGCGTTATTACCCTTTGCAAGATCAGGGCGAAGCTGAATGGAGGTCAGTTTCATGTATCTGACCGCACTAGGATCAAACTTCAAGAAACCGAAATCGTGGACTGGATCGCGATAGATCGGATGAGCTTCAACCTCTTCTTGGTTGTTGAAGACGATGAATCCTGAAAAGGGCCCAGGCCCGACAACGTGTCGATTCGTCAAAACATAGCTTCGCTGGGTCAGCTTTGATGCGGTTTTACTCGTAAAAATCTGTCCATCTCACCCTCTTTCAGCATCAACGATGAACCCTGTTGCCTCGCTGGTCTTGGAAACACAAGTGTCGAAGGAGTGTGGTTGCGAGAACCTGACAGATACGACACTTCGAACGACTGCCTCTATTGCCCGTTGCCAGGCCTCACTTTCTCGCTCCGATACAAGGCCAGACTTGAATCCGCCCTCAAGTCCGCGCTCACTGACGGTCGGGTCATCTTCGATGCCTTTCCGTAATGCCTGAGGCATCGGTTGGTGATTACAGCCATTTGGAATAGAGCGATCCGCGAGATTTGACCCGGTGGGCGCCTGATCAATCGTCATACTTGAGCGCGGTGAAAGACAGCGGCTGGATGGAGACGTTTCTCTTGTTTTGTAGTTTGACTTGAATTGACTGTGAGAAGCGGATGAAATATGCCATGTCCAAGTCCAAGTTCCATGTTATCATTCTATTCCAGCCTTTTTATGTTTTCCATGCATCCAACACCGTCGAGCCACGAGCGTCATACCTGCAGCCCTGTCTCACACAGCGGGGCTTCCCCCGCCTTGTTCAACAGCTCTCTAACACGGATGATTGGCAGTCATTGGCTCTGAAAAGAGTCAACTGAGCTGACAAAGTGGATAAAGGCTGACTTGGCTCGCACATACGCAGGCAGAACTCGGAGATAACACGTGGGCTTTCGAGGAGGCTCCAGTGACGCAACGTCTTTCAACTGAGCTGGCGATTTGGTGCGGATCGTATTTTCAGCCGCATAAGGCGACCAGTGGGCGACCCAAGCCCCAAGCAGGAGCATCACGAGCATTGATCAGTGCTTACTCTCAAGGGGCAAACTCTGCTTTGTTTGGTTGGGCTTGGCTCTCACTTGGAAAGCTGCCAATGGCTCTGCGCGTTAACCAACTGCCCAATACGAGATCGTCTGTCAGCACAAGCCCATATCGTCTGGCTGTCTAGTCCACATTTTGATTATCCCTGAGGCTCATAAAATAGCGTCACACCATTTCTTCTCCAATATCTCTCATCAACCTGAAGACTACTGACATCACAAATGAGCAGAATTTGATCGTGAACTTGAACGACATTAGCCTAAATGCACAGGATCGACAAGCACTCTTGTAGCCGGAATAATTATTTTGTTTTCCGGATAAAGCATTCAATGTATTGCGCTCTGCTATAAATACCTAGTCTCGTCGGTGGGGTTGGCCTGTTGGTTCAGTCTATTCAACTCGCCGTCTCACGTCTTCTATAGAGACATTCACTGCTATGGCTTCAAGCTTTCTCTTGTGTACTATCTTTGCTGTTTTTCTTGCTATATCCTATGCATCGCATTCACCGCATTATCAAACATGTCAGATAATTGATCCTGAACGCCCTCTTCATGGCTGCCCTCCTGGGACGATCTACGTGAGCCCGAAGAACAGCAAAGCGCATTTCAAATCCATTCAGGAAGCAATCATATCACTCCCATCTGATCAATCTTCTCGTGTTATACTTGTGGGAGCCGGGAGCTACACCGAACAGCTCAATGTCACTCGTCCTGGCCCCTTGACTTTATTAGGCGAGACCAATTCCTCACTGCGTGGCGAGCATGCAAACATCGACCATGAGAGTGCTTCCAAGAACAAGGTCAACATTATCTGGAAGTCTGCCAATTTCAACTGGACGTATCCAGACAACGTTCACACCAGCGTCCTTGTGGTCGGTCCAACATACGAAGCCACAATGACAGGCAGAGGTCCTACTGGACATCCTGTCCCTCCAGGCACCCCATTTGGATGCTCAGACTTTAGAGCATACAATATCGACTTCCGGAATGAGTATGCGCCTCGCAGCAGCGGCCCGTCTCACGCTCTGGCTGTTGCATATGCCAATGCTGGATTTTATTCATGTGGTTTCTACAGCTACACAGATACCGTGAGTCTACGCAGGACTGTGGTCTAATCCTCTTCATCTGACAAAAGGCGCCAGGTATTTGCTGGCAAGCTGGGTAACGTTTTCATGCATGACAGCATCGTTGCTGGCCAAACAGATTTTCTCTACGGCTTTGGTACGCTGTTCATCGAAAAGTCAGCACTTCTCTTGCGAGCCTGCGGTGGCGGTATCACCGCCTGGAAAGGCACAAACACCACGTTTCTCAATAAGTACGGAGTTTACATCTCGAACACCAAGGTCCTTGCTTCCAATGCTACCATTGCCACCGATTACAAGCGCAAATGCTCACTCGGACGTCCATGGAATTCTCTTCACCGCTCCGTCTTCATCACATCATACTTCGATTCCAGCATACTACCTGCAGGGTACACCTCTTGGGCCGGACAGCCGAATGGCAACTTTGGCCCAAATACTACTATGGCTATATACAGGACGTTTGGGCCCGGGAACAACGTGGCAGCACAGAAAGAAAGCAACGTAACCACTGTTTTCGGACGTGCAGAGGCCAAGAGATTTCTCAAGCCAAATGATGTCTTTATGGACCCGAAAGGACGACAACCGTATGTGAAATGGATTGACTGGCAAATGCTATCGAGGGCCAAATCTGTACCGTAGGCGACCTGGGCCTTGAACTTGTTCTAGATATGAATGATATGAATGAAGTGACATCATGCGGGAAACTGTGATATTGAATCCATTCCAAGACTAACTCGGCCGTGTGTTTTGCGAATCGATGGAAAGCCAGAAGCTACCTTTTTTTATATGCCTTGCCTTTATGCATCTTATAAAGCTAGATAGTAGCAGCAGAAACGTTACATCGTGATACCGCTCCTATTGTGTTCAAAGTTAACGTGCAACAACCTTTGCATTATGTTATGACTGCATTGAAGCTGCATAATCCCCCGAAACCTTCCACCTGACAGGGAGATGGATTGCCCTATGGATAGAGAAGCAGTTCTTATAGCCACCGAGGGCTAAAATAACCTCTGGTGATGCATTAGATTGAGTCTTCTCTCCTGTAGGAAGCTTAAAATTAGGTAATTATGTAAGTATTAGGTTATAATGTTTGAAATGTGGAAACACTGTGTTCTTTGTTATTGTTATAGAAGCAGCTTGCCTTTGAGAGAGAGAAAGGCAGTTTACATAGCACAGACGAAGGAGCACAGAATGAAGTGAGTACACTGTATTCTTAGCTTTGCCTCGTCCAATTGAGATTGTCAGATCAATGTCGTCAAACTGTCTACCCTGAGGCAAGAGAGATACGAGTCGTACTCTCCCCAATCACCAAACTCCAGTACCCTGACCAATCCTCCCGCTTTCTAACCTCGACTTCCACATCTTTTTTGGGGTGATATATGACCACAACATCACCTGGATTTACCGCTGGATTTCTCTCCCACCGACCCGTGGCCGCGGGAACGAGATCAGTCCTCAAGGCGAGCAAAGCCACCACGATGAGAATCTCAGTCGAGGCGAATTGTCGTGCCGGACACAGATGAGGCGGCGCACCCCATGCGACGAAGCTACTCGGCACAATCGACTTGCGGTTCCCATCGTCTTTAGGCACGAAGCGGTAAGGATCGAAAGTCTCTGCAGAGTCACCCCAGGTACTTGGGTCAGTATGAATCGGTTGCCCTGGCATCTGGACGTAGTTGCCGGCCTTGAGGAGGTATTGTCCGTCCAGAAGCGTGTCAGCAGTGACCTTGCGGATATTGGCGTGGATGTGTCTTGTCCTTTGCGTCTCCTGGAAAACCGATAGTAGTAAGGGGCAACTAGTCTTCAAAGCGGCCACATCCAGCCTAAAGCCAGCTTCCCGAGCTCCCCTAACTGCGTGGCGAGCAACCTCGGCGCGCACCTCTTCAAGGACATCAGGTCGTGAGAAGAGTTCGTATATCGTCCAGTATAGAGATGGCATGGTATTGGAAAACACAGAAGTCCCGAAAGTAGCTTGATGCTTGGAGATATCCTCTTCGCAGACACCAGCTTCTCGCAGTATCCGATTGCGCTCGAGAAAGAGCTGGGACGCATCACTGGGAACAGCCTTGCAGTACTCCCGGAAGGATTCAAAGACAACCTCTCTAGCTGCGTAGCCTTTTCGCGTTAGATCGAGGTTCACCATATGCAAGGGGAGGTAGGATTGCCATGTCCTGCGCTTCATCAGTACCACAAGGTCCAGGAATAAACAGGTGTAGCAACGTACCAGAAAGCTTCGACAACCTTTGGATCACGAAAAGGATGCTCCTGGCCAAAGACACCACAACTGCTTGCCTGCACAACAACGTGTTTTACCCACTCTAGTAGAAACACTTTGGGCCTATCAGATGATTGACTTAATAGTGCTTCGATGTCCTTGATAGCGCGCGCTCCCATTCTCAAATTCTGCTCGTCCAAATACGGCCCGGGAGCCAGGCTACTCTTCATGGCGTGACTGAAATCATCGATCATTTCGCTGCCAAAGATATCGTACGTCTCGTCCGAGGCATCTCCCATGCGCCTCGCTGCAGTCTGTAGGAAAGGACGAAAGGAAAGTGTTTTGGATGCTTTTTGGATGACAGGCATTAGACGACGCGTCTTGGTCACATAGAGCTTGGTGTTGAAGATGCTGAGCGTGTAGATTTCCGCACTTGTCTTCTTGCTATGCGGCTCGGTTGGTATCTGTATCCAGCCTGTAATTCTTGATGTTTCTTACCTCGTTTTGCTGTAGTATGCTACCCCATGTTGCATCAGGCCAAGAAAATGCCCAATCAGCGGCACTCTGGGCTGGACGCGCTGTGGCTCGCGGGGATCGTCGAAGAGACTCAGTGCCCATTCTACCGCGTACGCAAGCAGAACAAGGCCCGCGAGGCTATAAAGGATTTCGCGGAACATGGTATTGCCGTGAGACGTTTCAAAGCAGATGAAGAACCAGTCAGATTGTAATCCGCTCTTGTCGCTTTCGCTTCTTTATATACCAGGAGAGCAGGTTGAAGTTCCAGATAAGCCAAGGTCAGCCTCTCCGCTTTTTAAAGATTGACAAGCGGCTGTCATAATCAGCACTCTACATATGGAAATGCCCGAATGCGAAGTTTCGTCATCGCTCTTGGCTAAAGGACTCTGATCCATCCTAGCGCTGACGGGCTGCGTTTTCCAAGATTGTGATGCGGGCGTGGACTGTTTCTGATGCTCTAATTGGCCGTACAACCGCCTAAATCTGGCCTTCCAGTAATGACACAGCTTTTTCAATAGCTGCTCAGCTCGAGTGGTATTTAAGTCACAGAATTATTATTCGATGCCTGAGGTCAGCAAACATGTCCATTTAGCCATCCCATACTTTTTTAGTCTCTTCTTATTAAATAGAGGGCCACATCCATTTAGCCACATGCCATCACCTAGGATGCTGTACAGTGGTCTACCTACCTACCTGATCAATCTTGAGATTGCTCTGGAGTGCGGATGGGAGTCTCTGTATAGATAATTCCAGATCAATACTATCTAGAAGACCCCGTGTATTATAAGAACGAACACCTACTGACCTGCGAGTATATGCTATTCATGACGGCTCAGTCCTGAAAGTCTTGATTGAACCGCTATTTGGAGCTTGTCGCACATAATGGCCACTGTACCATCGGCACAAAAGTATAAGGCACCCTACTTTAGGTACCAAGGTTAATTGGTCATATATGCTTCGCAACAGAGCTGGAACTAAAGCCTGAAAGATTGTACGCGAGATTGCAATTACTCTATGAAAGCGCTTGATTGCCTGTACAGTCTCAGGCCAGAACATATAACGTTAGCAAATTAACAATTATCGGCCATTAGACGCTCTCGGTCCCAGAACTTATGGGCTCTTTGCCACTGGTCCGGCGCGAGATAGGACACAAAGCCAGCATGTATCCATGGCATCCACTCCTTGTATCCGATAACCTTCCCGTGATAACGATCAAATCTTTCCATCAATAATATGACTGGTTGATTATTCGTCGAGGCCTGGAGGAAGGCCGCTAATGTGAAGTCCTGCTGAGCCTGAACGCTCATGCATTGTAGATCGAGGAGCATGCTGATGCCTTGTGATGTGAGATAGTGTGCATACTTGTACTTTTCGACCATTGTCGCATGCCGTGACGGTGAATGTTCGTTGTGAATGGCACTATGTAGGATCGACGAGTGCTGATTAAAAATGTAGTAGACAACTGAGTAAAACTTTGCTATTTCGTCTATCCGACTTCCTAGAAGAGCTCGAAACCGAAAGAAGTAGCGGCGAATGTTCTCGTCTCTCTCGAATAAGAGGTCGTGGTTATGGAAAAAGGCCAGGCAATAGCCCTCAAAACGAAAGATTGCATCGCGGAAACGACGTCGTTCAGTCGCGGATAGCTCTAGCGGCTTCTTGGGATAATCATCCATCTTCAATCTCCAGGATCTTCTTTTGCGATAATCTTGCATTTTGTCCCATGCTTGCGGTGCGTAGCCAGATATGACCAAGTCTGCTTCCAAGACAAGTTTTGAGAGTGCGCGAAGCTTGGCCAGCCTGGTTGGCCACTGTGCATTGCTTTCATGGAGGCGAAGAGAGTGGGATAGTAGTATTGGCCTTATCTGTCCTTCGATATCGCTGATGCTAGAAGAAGCCGGGATATTTTGACGAATATGGCGAAGATGAATAGCTAGGAGAGCTGAAGGAGGAACCTGGCCTGCAAAGGTAACTTTCAAGCCGTCGATAAGTGACTGCGTGATGGCCTGTCTGTTTGACATGAAGCAATACATAGCAGTTGGGAATGCTTGAATGAGTGACCACAGATCATTGGGTGAGTTGCAAGAAGCCACCACCTTGGTCAGAACCTCGGGTGGAAGGCTGTGGATGGTGACAGACATGTTTCCTTAGGTTGTCGTATTGGGAAGCACGAAGAAAAGAAGATGAGACGGCTTTTTACCAAAGGTTTAAAGGGAAACGTGGCAACTTATACTCGGTATGTGAAGATAAAGTTGACGTCCAAATGTAAACGTGACTCAAAACGTCACATGATGATTCATGTATGCAAAGCAGACTTTTAAAGTGCAGGTCGAGGGTTTTATTGCTCCTTCCCTTGCATTTCCTCTCGCTGGTTGCCTCTTCAGCAACCCGCCTAGTGGTCCTGGCGGTTCCGGTGACGGTTTTCTCACATCGCAACAATAACAAAAAGGCCAACCGTCGCGCTGTGGGCGAGTACCTTGTGGAGGGCGACTCCTCCGACGAGGAGCACGCACTTCCTCAGGCCGTTAACACTATGTGTCTTCCTTGTATCAATCGGCTAATTAACAACGGTGAGGCCAAGTGCGTCCCGGGCCGTGGCGCTGGTTGTTTGGCGTGTTCTCGCAGCCACAGCAAGTGCGTCTAGGGGAGCACTTGCTTGCTGGAAGCCCAAGCCTACGACGAGCTCTCCGAAATAAATCCTTTGGTTTCAAACGGTGGAGAGAGAAATTCTCGGAAAACAATACTCGAAGCTCTCTGGTCTCTACTTTCCCCTCTCCTTACTGCACTAGCCCTGCTAGCCGTTACGGCAAAAGGGTATGGCCAATGGCTCTCTGCGCGCAGATACCCAGGCTACATGAGCGCCTTGGCAAAGTTCGCTCCACTATGCCCCCTCGGTCTCGCAGGCCTGAATGGCCAAGGCCAGCCGAGCCTGCACGACGTACAGGCTTTGGTTTGGTCAAGAATGAGGAATATCTAACTTATATTCGCCGACTGACGGCGTGGGCGGCCCCCTTGCTCGGACTTTACTCCACTCGTCTTCGACCATGTCCTGGGGCTTCGAACAACGGGCCACGAATGTGAAGACTATAGGCTCAATACCAGCCAAGCGTTTTTAGGAGCTACTTGATGGACTTATACCCTAACGATGTCTACGTCGTTCAATGTATTTCCTCCTGTGCTGCCTTTGGACCTTGGTACCAAAGAGCCACCTTAACTCTCCTCTATTGGAAAAGCTGTTGCAATGAGTTACTGGACTTGCACTCACAGGGCTATTCGGCGACGAGGGTTAAGTAATGATGAAACTGACCTGTTTTGAGTATTGGAGTTATGTCGAGGAAAAGACGGTAAGTAATACTGATAGCAACGAATCATAGTGGCGCTTACTGTATCCATCTCATCTCTTATGATAACTGGTTGACGCTTACGTCGAGAATTTACATGAGGTAAAATAAAGGTGTAGGCAGATTTTAGCTAACGTACAGTGCTACATGGCGAGATGAGTGCTGTAATAATTATTTCAATTTTAAAATTACCCCTATTATTTTAGTACCTAATTCTTAATCTTATAGGAAGTGTTAAAGGAAAATAGTAAAATTTAAGTAAAGAAAAGATTAAACGATGATAAAAGTCACCTTAGAAAGAATGTGTCAGTAGGCCCTAGTTAGCATCCTATGTATGAATACCTACAAAGCGTGAAAAGCACCAGTGATCCGTCTGAGCGCGGTGGCCGACGGCAAGGCGTTTTTGTTTTTGCCTTGTTTTCGCCTTGTTTCGCCTGGCAGAATGCCTAAAGCATGTCCGTCACACAGAAAATCGAAAATAAAATCAGACTCCCATCTGTTTCCACTACCACCTGCGCGAGGTTTCATCCCAAGAATAAACGATTCAGTCCAATAACCTCGGCGGAAGAAAGTCTCGGGAAAGACGAGAGATGCAGCTCTGCGCAGCGTGCAAACGGATCCCTACCTGGGTTTTCACCACTTGCGGGGTTAATGAGGATTATGAACACCACAATTCTTACGCCAAACTATGCCAGTCATCCGCAGCTGGCTGCCAGCTGTGTCGTCTGTTCAAAAGCGCATTGCTGGACTGGATGGAGGATTATGCGGTGAACAATTACGCATCCTGCGATTGGGTACCATCCACCGTTGAGGCACATCTTCGAAAGAAACGTCCTAGGAGGAGTATGTTTCGCCTCATACCCGTGACGTGGGATGTCGACATGTGGGAAACAGAATCCGGTACTCCATGTCCTATAGAAGGACTCACCTATTCCTGTCGCGGCGTTGGGGAGGGCCCATTCTTCCGTCTAAGGACCCCAGAAGGTGAGTACCAACATGCCCCAAGCCTAGGGTACGAATCTAATAATAGCACATGGCAGGTGGAAACAGGAGATCTATCTTGGGGAGACTTCAAGACTTGGGTGCTAATCTCGAGTTGGCTCGATCTTGGCTCAGATGCTGTCTGGACCAGCATGAGTGCGAACGACCGCGACCTGGGATCCTTCCCAGTCGACTTCTTCGCATCCAGACGTCCAATCAAGAAATATCAGTATCTCTTATCGATTAAAGAGAGTTGGCCCTCTCTCAGGCATCATACATCGCCCTCAGCCATTGTTGGGGCACACTATTTCCCCTTCGCACAACCACTGCAAGCTACGAGTCCCATGCAGCCGGCATCGGATTCGACAGCTTACCAAAATCATTCCAAGATGCTGTGACCGTCTCTAGATTCCTGGAGGTGGACTACCTGTGGATTGATTCCCTTTGTATTGTCCAGGATTCCAAGATGGACTGGGAAAAGGAGTGTCCCCAGATGTCCTCGGTCTATTCCAACGCAGTTCTCACAATTGCTGCTTCAGATGCTCCCAATAGCTCGTCAGGATTCTTGAATAAGTACCCCTGTCCGAAGTATGGGACATGCAAGTTTACCCGCGCGTCAGACCCGAATGACAGCGTTGTTATCGAATACGCCCTTCCAGGGAAGGAAGGGATACAATTCGACATGGTCTCTCGGCTCTCAAGGAGAGGGTGGGCGATACAGGAGAGATTGCTCTCTTCGCGAATCTTATCATTCCGGTCAGACAGGATGCTCTGGGAATGCTACCGTCATTGTCGTTCAGACGATCATCATCTTCCGTTTACGATTGATCGAATCTCTACCGAAGTTGCCACGAAGAAGTCAATCACAAAGATGAATGATGCCCCAGCCATATACAAATACTGGTCAGATATTGTTATGGAGTACTCAAACTGCGCGTTGACAAAAAGATCGGACAAGCTGCCGGCGCTATCTGGCCTCGCGAATGCGTTCTCCTCGGTCCTCCATGACAAATATGTTGCAGGAATATGGCAAAACAACATACACGTTGGACTAAGTTGGTATTCATCGTCTACCTGTGGTGCCTTGAGCGAACATTCCGCCTATTCTGGCGCACCGTCTTGGTCATGGGCAGTTTCCGACTGCAGTGTGACATTCCGCACTGAAGTTTGTAACCAGAACAGGGATCTTTTGGTGCATTCTTTCCCGGTCCACCCGGTAGAATATCCTTCTTCTGGTGGAGTCACAAGTGCAACCCTCATCGTGAGCAGCCGCATGAAGGCCGATGTTGAGCTACGGCCAGTTCTCAAACGCGGAGAGAGTCAGCGCGGTCACGAATTCAGTGGTTTCCAGCACGATGAGCCTATAGCACAAGTGTATTTGGTTTGCTCGGAACTCTCTAGAATGAGCGTAACACGAGACGACCGGGCGGCATCGGTTGCGCTTTTCTTGGTTGCATATGACTATCAGGCATATACCAAATGGGTCGCGCTGGCGCTTGAAAGAATTGACGTCCAAGGAACACTCCCAACTTATCGACGGGTCGGACTAGCACTATGCCACGATAGGTTCGTAGCAGGATACAGCCTTTTCTACGGAAGTGGGCGCCAAGTTGTAAGAATTATCTAGTAATTATACCATTGGTGGCATTTTATACTACCAAATTATATTATGCAGTCAAAGGCTTTGTGTTTCTGTAGTTTACTCTCAAAGCTACCTGGAGAAGAATATGGTCTCTTGATTATAAGGTATAAGATGGCAGAGGTATTGGTCATAGAAGCTAGCAAAAGCTGGTATCATGTTGACGAGCCTCCAGCATCCCTCCATTGAAACCATATCAAGCAAACGCTTAAGATAAGAAACAATGAAAGGAGTGTCTCCACTACAATCACAACCGTTGCATCGTCACTGGAACCGCGCAAACAAAGGCTTGCTATATCGCGCCTTTGACCTGGAACGGTAGCAATGCTAACCTGGAAAGCACCAGCAGGCTCTTGGCTGTAATTAAAACCTACGTTGGCTTTTCACAGAATAAGATGGTACTTGAAGTATTGGTTAGCTTGAATGCGTTCATCAGACAAGAGAAGGATACAAGTCCACTTGTCCCTGTACTTAGGTATGGCCTCCCCCTACCTTTGAGCAGATGGCACAGTGGCCGAGTTTCCACACTACGAAATTGATGATGGCCTGACCTCTAGCTCTCAAGCATCCAGTTGGCTGCTGTCAAACTTCGCTGAAAGCCATGGTACCGATAATTAATAGTAATTTCTGTGTACGCCGTACTTTTCCACCACCGACAAACAAATGTTTAACCCTTTGTCAGTCCGAGAACTGGGCTGCGAGAATCAGGC
Source organism: Fusarium cyanostomum (assembly GCA_014824385.1). NCBI lineage: Eukaryota > Fungi > Ascomycota > Sordariomycetes > Hypocreales > Nectriaceae > Fusarium > Fusarium cyanostomum. Next base: position 133,436 of record JABCKW010000085.1, on the reverse strand, counting down.
TCTGGGGCTGAAATGCGAGCTACAGATGCAATGTATTTGCACATTCAGCACAGCCCGGGAATCACACCGAGTTCAGAACCAATTGTTTGTTACCAAGAGCGCCATCTTGGCTGACCTGCAGATCTCAGGCAGCAACGCATTCTCATCTCCTCAACACTCAAGCGGGCTGGGCTACGAGGCACCGCGAAAAGGACGAGGAGACGAGGGAACCTGTGATCAAGAAGACATTTCAGTCGCCATGAGACATTGGCTTTCTATGATATATACCCCGTCGCATTCTTCGTCTTTCTTCAGCAGGCCGCGCTACAAATGACTTGCAAATAGCGAACTGGGAGAACCGACAACCCTCTCTATCCCGCAGCGAGTGGTTGGTGGCGTCTTCTCATGACTGACACCGGCAGGGGTGGTCGGGCAAAAGTGCACTGAAATCAGCGGTATTTATAGTATCCTTGGCTCCTTGTGCAACAGAGCTTGGTATTTAACCGCGCCATTTCCCAAGTTGTCCATTTCGTCACTCTCAGGCTGCAATTGTCCCCAGACTAAGAAGCTTCAGATACCTACACGAACCTTACTTTTCTCATCATAACGTCGTATCTTCGACATTCAACTGTTGCACTATTATTGCTACTTGCCAGCTGCGTCTCGGCAGACTCCGGTGATGACTTCTCCAACAACCTCTTCACAGACCTGGCGCCGTAAGGGTTTCCTAGCCTGATGGCTGCACACCGGTTGCTAACTATGTGCTTTCACTAGTCTTTTGGCCCTTTTTGGCGAACGAGTCACGATGCAATTCCTTAGCCAGTCCATGGGATGGGCAGACTGTGTCGTCTTGGCCATGGCTCCACTCGGCATCATCACCGCCATCGTCAGTGCGATCCGCGTGGGTGGCCCACCATGGCTGAAGGCTATCATCGGGCGATCCAGGGAAAACCTTTCAGCCGCGGAAATGGAGCTCATGTCATCTACCTCCAAAGAGGCATGCGAACTGTGGAATGGCGTTGATGTGGTTAGGTGCCAAGGGGAAGCTCCGATCAAGGAGTTCATTTGCCTGTTCCCCGAGAAGATCGAGAAGAAGACGCCAGTCAAGATCATGACACTGAAACAAGCAATAAAGGCAAAATATGTTGTATCTGACGACGCGAGTAAGTATCACATATTCATCCCGTGGGTTCAGTCATGGTAACGATTGTTGCAGACTCGGACGCCTCGAAAGACAGGCCCACAACTGCTGAACCAACTCAGACAATGCCAGCACAGGACGCCAATAGTCAGAATCCAAGTACAGGTCAGCAACAAACTTCAGAGCGCCTCCTCGGAGAGACGCGGTCAAGAATCTGGGTACGCCTCTGGTCAAAGCTCCATCGCCCAAAATCCGACGTAGAAGCACCATCGCCTACATCGGAAGTAGCATCATCTGAAGTTCAAACACCAACGTCCGATACGCGAAAAAACGGAATTCATGAAATAATCATTCTACGAAATACCGAAGGCGATGCACCAAATATCACACTGAATCGGCACGAGAGCTCTGACAGGCGTGCTTTACGTCTGGTGGCCTCGTTCGGAACAGCCCTGCAGCTTGGAGTTTTACTGTACTTTGGCTTCATCACCCACTATCCATCACTGAAGTTCAAGAAAGACGGCAATAAAGTTCTAGGCTACGCATTTCCCTTCGCTGCAGGTGGAACCATGATTCTAGTACTTGGAATGTTTCTCTGTGGCCTCGTTGTGGACAGCAGTACGGATGAGCATACATACCGAGTCACCAGAGGGTTGCGAACGCAGTTTATATGGCTACAGACGGAGACCACTGTGAGCGACCAAGTTTTCAAATCATTCGCTTTGTATCCTCGCAAATGCCCGCAAGTCATCACCACATCGAGAAGAACTCAGCGCCGTACGAAAAACACTTCCGCAACACCATATTCGAACGATTCTGGCACTTCCGACAAAGGTACAAGTTCAGAAATAAACCTGTCAGTGCTTTAAACAGTGACCTGCCTTCTGGGGCTTATTTTTCAGTTCATCGGCTTGAGAGCAATGCATTGGTCGGCATCGGTTGCTCAGCTAGGAGCCGTGCTGATCATGGCCGTACTCAGAGCGTTGGTTCGTCGGGGATTTACTGACACCATCGATCACCATGAGCTTAATCCGGAATACGAACTTGATTCATTAGTTATCGCATTGGGAAACTTGGATCACGACCCCTTCTCTAGCGACAACAAGTCAGCTATCAACCAGCTTTTTGGCAATAGCAACCATGGAAAAGACAACAAGCGACGCGATCTAGAGCCATCGGCGCCGCTTCGTTGGCTCTGGGAAACGCTACGCAACATTGTAACCCAAATGTTAAAACCATCAGAACGAGAGCTTGACTTGGGATTCGCGAAAGACAGTGCATCTTGGATGGTTGTGTCAGGTGAAGATCGAAGTGACATCCCACAATCGCCGTCACAGGGACCGACAAACGAAGAACAAGAGTTGGAGGATGGCGGACTATTGATTCCTCGAAAAGACAATGCTCAGGGAATGATGACTCTACGAAGGTCCCTGGCAAAGATTTCCGATTGGCGTGGGCCTGCATCGATGGAAGCTATATGCCTTGCAGAAGCCATTGAGGCGACTATGAATTTTTTGTTTGCTGATCACGGCGAAGACACATTCAGATGGCCCCTCAGAGTGAACGTGGGCCAAGAGGGCAACCAGATTGTCAACTTACAGCTCTATCGACGCGAGGGACGCTGGAGGGCATTCTCCGACCAGATTGATGCAGTATTGTCGCTGTGGTTATTCTCGGTGGAAAAGTCACGAAAACCACTAGCAAGCGATTCAGATGCAAAGTCAGGACCGTTGCCATTGGACGACGACGTTTGGCTTCGCAAGAAAGGGTTGCGGCCCAAATCTGCCTTGACGCTACTGGGACCATGTACCAGAGATCTACTATGCGATCTGCGGTGGTGGATGCCTCCCGATGGACCCGAATTGTTGGCAGTTAAAGAAGGCCCCGATACGTTGGAACATCAACATCGGGTTGAACGGTGGAGAGTCGTGGGCTGTGGGAAGCCAAAGGTGGCATCTGACCACAATGATCAATCGAGAACCACCGACGAGCCTCCAACGGACACTTTTTGGGACTGCTTACCCATTTCATCTGCGAACTTTAAATATGGGCCCTGGCGCTGGACTTATAGGTACATACTTCTAGCAACAGAGTCTCATGAAAGTCTAGAGAGGTTATACGCCAAAGACTTGTTCTGCGCCTTTGTCTGGGAAGCATCACGGAAATTGGAAGGCCCAATCGACAAGCACTCTGAGATTCAGTCAGCTAACCATGCTGGGTCGGAATCCTGGACATCGTTCCGCCTCCGGAGCAGTCGCCTGTCAAAATTAGCCCAAGAGATTCAGAGCACCGGACTTGAGAGCTTGCACGATGCATATCTTTCTCTTCTGCCTCCACTCAGTGCCATGAAGAAGTTACCGGAACTTGATTCAATTGTGACCACGGTGCACAGTAAAGCAAAAGAGCTTCAGAGACTGGGCCATTGGGGAGACGCTGGCCAAGAATATATTCGGCTGTTCAGGAAAGCCGAGGGCTTCCAAGAAGAAAGCTACATCTACTCAAGGGCAGTGGGGATACTGGTTGAATTTCTTCGGGCTATCACTCTCCTCAACGGCTCAACATATTTTGTAGAGGACTCTTTTAGACTACAAGATGTACAAGTAGGCCTAAAGACTACTCTGCAAGATGTGAGACCCGAGTTCTTATCAGCTCTCCAGACTCTATACACTCATCAGAAACGAGCTTGGGAGCGTTCGGTTTTCGAAGAGACAAACGATCGTTCAACGTTGATCGATTATCCGAGTCATTGGGACTTTACCAATGTCCACAGATGGGCTGCAAGCTTAGATGTTGAACATCTCATGGCCGCCGAGATCTACGAGCATATCAACACCCAAGACGTTCTAGGCTGGACACCACTCCATTATGCTGCGACAAGAGAAAATGGGATGGCGAGTACTCTACTGCACTGTGGAGCTGATGTAAATTCTGGTGACTTTCAGGAATGGACGCCTCTGCATTATGCCTGCATACAGGGAAGCACGCGGGTGATTGAGCATCTCCTACACAACCATGCCAGAATTGACGCCCAGGGAACAGATGGGATGGCGCCGATACATTGTGCAGCCCTCAGTGGATTCACTAAGGCAGTTGGTCTCCTGATTGCTAAGAATGCCGACACCCGTGTGAGGGACAACTTCAACAGGGCTGCCATTCATTACGCAGCGGGGGGCGGAAGCGAAGAAATGGTGCAGAAACTCATCACTGATTTCAATGCCGAGGATTCGGGAGGCCACACACCTCTTCACTATGCGGCGAAGAGAGCAAACACGGCTGTTTTAGCTTGTCTCCTTGAGAAAGGCGCAGATGTCAACGCCAGAGATATCGACAACAAGACGCCGCTTCACCATGCAGCTGAACACAATAACGACGAGGCGATTGATGAGCTTGCCCAAAACAACGCTAACGTCACTCTCATCGATGATGATGACGACGACAACACACTGTTACACTGCGCAGCTACGAATAGAAATGCCATTGCCATTGACCTTCTCATCAAAAAAGGCGCCGATGTCGCTGCTCTGGACGAATTTAAAAGAACACCTCTTCATGGTGCGGCTGAGTGGGGAAATGTAAACGCCGTGGTCAAACTTCTCGAGAAAGGGTCAACAGTCGATGCTCAAGATGATTACGACTGGGTCGCACTAGATTATGCAGTCCGTGGCGGACACATCGACACTGTGCAAAAACTCATGGATTGGGGAGCGGACATCACAAAGCCTGAATAAAAATCGGGTTACCCTCAGATCTGCAATGCAGCCTTGGGTCAATGCCCTCACATGATTCAGTTTCTCTTCGATAGGGATCGCTCTGTAGTCCAAGAGAGAGCACCGGATGGACGAACAGCTCTACACATAGCGACATCCTACCGCTATCTTGATGTCACGGAGAAGCTGATTGAGTTGGGTGTTGACGTAGATGCCCAAGATGAGGAGGGGGAAACAGCACTACACACAGTGTTCGATCGTTATCCTGAGATTCTCCTTTCAGAGTCACCGAGAAGACATGTTGTAGTGGTTCTGCTTCGGCATGGAGCGAGCGTCGACATCAAGAACAAACGGGACCAGACACCGATGCAACTTGCTGAGTCTAAAGGATTCCATGAGATTGCAAGCCTTCTTCGTGAAAGATCCAGTTAGTACATAGTAGTTGGTAGACTTAACATCACGGGACACCAACCATCTTCGCTTACTGATTGTCATGAGGCACTAGGAGGCTGGGCTGGTCAAGTCAGGGTCTCAGGGATAATCAAGAATAGCCAAACCGGTTGCCGTTTGTAGATAGGTCGCCATTCAAATGTATCAGCGGACTTAGGCTGCCTTCGTATAGTAAATGTGTCTACTGTCCTAACAGCCAGGCACATAAGAAGGGTCGATCAGCAGGCCGCACCATGGCGTACCTGGGAGAGAACCCCCAATCTCTGCAACTGCAGATATTTTAGAACACCATGGAAGTTCATCCATAGCTCTTCGATGAATCATTACTTGTTATGTCCACGATATTACGTTGGGCAGTCGTGGGACCAAGAAGATCACCGGGATTCTAAGATCGCACAATACCAGTTCTTTGACGCATTTCGAGTCTCCCAAGGCAGAAGAACGGTCTCATGTCGTTCTTGATTTCGCACCAAGTCCTCACCCAGAACTAGGCTATAATGGCCATGACTTCTCCCATTTCGAGGCCATACCAAACTTATTACAATTTGCAAAGACCAATTTCGAAACTACAGCTAAAAACTCGCCTCTGCCTAGCGAATACCGACTGGGGAAGTGATAGTCTTACGCATGGCGTCGCGATACTCAGACCGAACAAAATCAGAACTATCAGTTTATCAAGACCACACGCAAGGTCTGCACATGAGGAATACTTGATAAAAGTGTAGTGGAACCCTAATCCAACAAAGGCGCTCGATTAACCATCCTGGAATCCTTCCGACACGTCGTCCTGCGTTGCGACTTTCTTCAAAATCGCCAACGCCATACTATGTAAACTGACCTTTGCTCTCTCAAAGGCAAGGTGCTTCGACAATAACAAAGAACGCAATTGATGAACAGACAAATGTTTGATTGAAGCTATCTGACGCCTAACAGCGGCTCCTAGTGGAAACTAGTGCATCAAGGCCTATGGAGGAAAGGACTGTACATGTAAGTCATTTGTTATCCCTCAGTTATGACGTATTACCACTTAGTCCAGTGCAATGTACGAGACTCCAGCCATGTACAAAGTAGTATCAGCCCAGCTGTCAATGTGCCAGTTCATGCCAGCCGCGGACACAGAGTCAGCTCCCAGCTTGAGGCGGAGGTTGCGACGACAGTCAATGTCCATGCTGTTCAAAGCAAGCAAAACCTTGGGAGGTCGCTGGAAACGACCCGGGGGGAAGCTGGCTCGGCCCGTGTTCAACAGCTCAGGCCGGTTCCATGGTCGGATGTCGTTGGTGCTGTACGTTCCACTTGTGACTCCGGGCTTGTCGGTCGGATACGCGATCCAGGACGCCCTGGCCCCGTACAGCTGGGTGTCAGCCCAAGTGTCCAGGTTAAGGGTGAAGCCGTTGGAGTTGATATCCGTCGCAGTCGCGGTGACGCGCCAGTTCTTGGTCTTGTCCATGTCGAGCATGTTGAGCCAAACGACGACCTTCGGAGCAGAACTGTAGGGTCGATCGAACTTGATCTGGCGTGAAGTCTTAGGCTGAGGCTTGTTCCAGGGATGGTCGTCGGTGGTGCTGAACTGACCGATCTGGAAATCAGGGTCGTTCTGAGCAGCTCGGAACCAGGTGCAGCCGGCCGAGTACAGAGTGCAGTCTGCCCAGGTGTCAAGATGAAGGGTCGCCGCATCAGCCGTGATGCTGTCTGCATACGCCGTGATGCGAGGGTTGGCGTTGTTTGCAATATCCAACCAGTTCAGACCAACGGCCATAGCTGGGGCCGTCCCAAAGTTCCTGGAAAAGGTGAAACTCTTGGAGTTTTTGGCCTGCGGCTTATCCCAGGGTCGGACTTCGATGGTGTTAAACGTAGAAACATCCACGCCGGTCTTGGGATAAACGAGCGAAACGAATGCCTTGTCTCCGTCGGATAGCATTCTGTTCCAGCCAACAGAGAACCCGTTGGTGGTCAGGGAAGCGGGAATTGAATACAGCATGATGGACCTGGTGTCAAATGTCGAGAACTGGGTTGTCGTGGTCTCGTAGAGTCGGAACATGTTGTTGTCGACTGTCGGCCTATCCCAGCCGTTTGTATCCTTGTAGTACTGGTAAACCTTCTCCTTGTTCCAGGGGATACCAGCAGCAGGGGATTGATGCTCATGAATGCAGCCCAGAGCATGTCCAAACTCATGGGTGACTACGCGTGAGAATTCCATCTCATCCGTGTTGTCGGTCAACCAGCCAAAGTTCATCGTGTGCTGGCCGGCAGGGATAGCCAAGTTCCCGGTGCCAACGTAGGACCACGACCCGTTGCTAGCGTCGACGTTGACGCGGATCTCAGCGTCTCCAGAGTCGACAAAGCTGAATCTGACGTTGGAGTAGTCATTCCAGACACTGCCGTACTGACGAATCTTGCTCTTGACTTTCTCAGACCCGTTCAGAATCTTGACCCGAAGCGTGCGGCCGTTCTGCCACATGCTTCCAATTGGCAGAGCAAGACCAGCAGGGTCTCCGCCGCCCTGGATGGCTCCGCCGGTGGTGATTTGGTGGCCATTCAGTTTGTTCTCCTTGATCGCCAGGGTGTCTGCAAGAGCTTGCAGGTTGTCAGGGATGACCATCTGGGTACAGATGTGAATACCGGCCATGGTTGCGGTTGTAGTTATGAATATCGGGGGAAAGATATGGATGGATTGCTGCTTCTAAGAGCTCTGTGGGATGTAGATTGTTTTAGAGCGTATGTTGTACAAGTGAGCTTTCGGTCTTATATAGTTCATGACAGGCTTGTAAGATACTTCATCATTCTGTCTCTCATCGGAGATCCTGTCCGAGACTTGCTGCTGGAAAAAGCACAAGGGGAAAGTGGCGTGAACGAGTGAGACAGTTGGTATGTACTTACATCATAGCTGAACATATTCAGTCATCCCGTTTGCGCCTTGGGTGCAGCCGGTGTGACGATGATCTTGTTTCGGACCGCCATCTTTACTGACCTGTGTATAGGCTGCAAGCCATAAGGGTCCAGGCCTGGAGTTTTCATTTTTCGAATTTTGCGAGAGTGTCATTCCCTTTTTCAAGTCTCTTCTTGGAGGGTCACAGTATCTACACAATGGAGGCATCTCAATCGGCCCAATGCCACTCAACACATCAGCGAGAGTGTCATGTATGCTTTGGATGGATATAGTGGTGGCCGACCCAGAAGCTAACTCGAACTATTTCCTTCTCTGTTGTGTGACCTCCTATACGTAGTGTTTTGGTGGTGTTTAGGAAGCACTAGAAGGATTTGGCTGGGTCGTCACCTCAGCCAGCCCAATGCATGTTTTTCACCGCGGGAGTGTTTCTCGATCGTTGGAAATGAGACAGGGTCAGCAACAACCACAGGGACAGGAGGTTAAGGCCCGCCAATAAGGAGACATTTTGCAGTGGCTTTATTGAGAGGCGCCCATTACCGTTGCTAGTCAACTAGTAAGCAACAAGCTTAAATGGGGAGCCGCCGTGATTCGTCGGTGATGCAAAGCGTTGACCGCCATCCATGTCTGAGATATGTGATTATCTTGCGGAAGGCCCATCAGCCGCAAGCCGCAAACAACCAGCTGTCCAATCATGCTCAAGGAGAATGTGTCAACTTGCGGAAGTCCTCTCCCACCATCTTCCCCGCCTTACGATTGTGTCTTGTCTTACGAGAGCGGCGAATCACATAGGGCGGGGTAGGTTACATTCAAGTGAGGGAACTTGAAGGCTTGAGTCCAGAATCAGAAGCTGAAAGATCCTACATCAATGGCTTGCCAGTCGCTCATATACTGGCAAAGATGGCGGGCTGAACTGCAACTGGGCTAACGCACATGACTGCAGCCGTGGCGAGCTAGTCAGCTTCTGACCAATGGCCTCCTGGAAGGGTGCCTTGGGCTACCCGTCAACACAGTATAAACTAGGGCTATTGAAGTTTCTTGTCCCAGGAGTCCAGGACATTTCAATCCATAACCACCTCTGACCCGATCACGTTCAACATCACAGAAAGCTACGCCATGCAGTCCACACTCCCTGGCCCCTGTGAGGTAGTCGTTTCCTCCATCCACGGCAACGCCGCCATCTCCGACGGGGAGTATCCCGTCAACATCAGCCACTCCAGTCAGGGAGCTCTCATCACTCCACGAGGTCCACCACCCCAAGACAACTCCAAGCCTTGGCTAACCGAGAAACCAGATGCGTCGGTTTCGACCGGCAAAGTCCATTTCGGGCTGCCTACATTGCGTTCACCTGAAGAGGAGACGCCGCTTGGCAGGCTGACCGGCTACGCCATCGCCTCGACGGAGCTGGAGATATGTGTTTCTCCGCACGCTCAACAAGGCGCAGTGCAGGATGTCAGCTTGCAGCAGCCTCCAAAAATCTCTCGCGTTGATTTGTACGCAGGGAGGGGTTGTCTCAAATCCTGGGACAGAGGAATGGGAGAAGATCAGTTGCCGCGTGATCGAGATATGAGCTTGCACGTACATTCTGATATTGTGGGGGCAGGCGAGAATCCTTTCAACAACAACCCGAAGGGTCTCAGTGTGACACTGACGATCGATTTTCATGGTGGATCTTGGCCTCTGCTGGTCTCTTCTCTTGCTTTGATACAAATGGTGGGCAGTAGGAAGAAAGTCTAGTTTTATCACTTCCATCTACTTTCCTGGAATTAATAGTCAATCAGCAATGAACTGAGTAACTTGATGACTGTATCTGGCCAAATATGGGCAGCTCGCTCACTCTCACTCGCTGGTTTTGATAGATTACCTGTTCCTCAGGATTCGCAACGCTTCAGTTTCAAGTCTACGTGGCTAGGTCGTTCGTGTCTGTTTGTGAACACGATGGCACTCTGTCCATCGGTGCTAGCTTACCTTTTTTATTCGATCAACGCTCTAGTGTGAAATACTCTGCAGGGCGATCGACGACTTATTCCCCTTTTTTCCTTTTTCTTTTCTCGTTATAAATCGACGTCTCAGGTCCAAAAGTCTTAGGCCAGCTCCAGCGCCGATCCCACCACGCAAATTTAGGCCTAGCATATCGTGCATCTCGAAGGGACGTTGCCTCACGCGTGGCTTGGAGACCAAGTGAAAGGAAACTGACCACGGTCATGCTTGGATCGATATAGCCAACCCGTTTTAGTTATCGCCTTCGGTACAATTCCTACAACAGCCGCAGCATAAACTTCCTTTGTAGAAATCCTGCTGAAACTATGCCATTCTCGGGTCCTTGGTCGTACTTTATAGCTCTAGTTATTCCGTTACAGCCTTACATACGCCCACGCCGTGATTCTGAGATAAGTTGACTGGCACCCGCCTTGCCACTACGCAAAGCGCCCTCCATATAACCGCGCCACTCATCCGACAACTCTGTGCCCACAAAATACAGACCATTCTTCTCCTCTGCTGAAAGCTCAAGAGTATCAGCGGTAGCCAAAGCTCCAGGTGGCGTCACAGCGAATGGACAACCATATCCAGCCCACTTATCTTCCATCCAATCCGAAGTTATAGATCCCAAGAACTCAGACTTGACTTTTTCGTATCCTACGCCAAATAGAGCTCCAAGCTGTCTGAGCACAGACTCGCGTCGCTCGTCCTGGTCGAGGGCTAGCCACTTATGTCCGGGGCCCGAAACTAGAAAGCATGCGAGAGCGTAGTTGCCATCGCTGTCAACGGATGTATCGCGACAATGGTTCATAGGACCTCGGAAGCTTTGAGTAAGCCCGCAAGCACCAACTGAGCGCCAAAAGGGCGTTTGGAAAAGGCAGATAAACTTGACGAAACACCCGTAGCGACTAACGCTCAAGTATTTCCGCTTTCGAGTGGAAAGACTCGGGTTGAACGTGATGTTTCTGTAAGCAGGGCTCGGGATGCTCACGATGACTTTCCGAGCATTGAATACTTGTCCAGTTGACGTTGTGATTTTGAAATGGCCCTGGATAGCTTTGATCTGCACAATGGAACTGACCGGGGTGCTAAGTCTCAAAGCTCCAGCGGGTAGCAGTTTAGCCATCCCAATGGAAATAGCCTGTGTCCCCTCTTGAAGGCGCAAATGCTGAGCTCCATGCTTGGCGTCAGATCGCAAGTTGACGATACCCAGCGCTCCACGAGCAACCTCGAGAAAACTGAGGGCTGAAACGTCGCTAGGGTCTTGACCCAAGGTCCCGCGGCACCAGAGACGAGCCGTAAGGAGAGCCTGTGGCCCAGCGCCGGCCTCTTGCAGCCATTGCTGGAAGGTGATTGCATCGAGCTGTGCACGGTTCGGCTCTTTAAATGTGTCCGGATCAAGTGACGCAGCTTCAACCTTGCTGCGGATCGTAATGTCTGTGGCATCATCGGTCTGCATTCAAGGTTAGCCGAGACAAGGTCCGGATATTTGTGAGAGATTCCGCAGTCTTTTACATACCTTGAGCATTTCACCAAATGGGAAGTGCTGACAGTTGCCGAGTTCATCCTCACTCGCGACTAGGCCGGAGGTGTTTTGAATAACGGGCGTAAGGTTGAGTTTCTTGCACCAATCCCAGACGTGTGATTGATTGGAATCATTCAGCCAGGCTGCACCCAGTTCCTGTCGGCCTTTTCCATCCGCTCTTTCAACTGTATGTGTTTTCCCGCCGACACGATCTCTAGCCTCGAGGACGACAACAGAGAAACCTGCGTGATGAACATCGAGCGCGGCTTGGACACCGCTAAGGCCGGCGCCCACGACGGCTACATCAACGATTCCAGACATAATAACGAGATAGGGAGTTAAACGACGACTATAAGAGGTCAAATCAGACAAGGTAAGATGTATCAATGAGTTAGATATGAAAGTGGCCGAGGGGATCACCAATTCTCGGCAGTTGACTGGTGAATCCGTGCCGAAACTCAAGCAGTTCAAGAGCTGGAGCCGGAGTCGGAAAGGGAGTCTCACTAGACCCGGACCGCCCTCGGGCTATAGCGTCTAGCGGGCCTCTTAAAGCCAGTGTGAACCAAGAAGCGAGTACCCAAAATCAGTTGGGAGATTCTAACCGAGGGGGTTCATCCAACAACCGGCCCATTTCTACCCGGTGACCCGAGTTGTTGGCCAATCGGAGCCAAGTCTGTGTCCACTCCGCGAGCACGCAGGGCCGGTCTGTCTCCTCTCCATTGACTCGGCCATGTGTGTTCAGACTTATATTGACCGGCCAAAGCCCTAATGATCCAACTTGGAAGGATACTTGTCACTATAACAATCATATTTCCAGGGTTTACTGTCAAAGAGAAGCGCTCAATTCGGGCGTCGGTGCTTTCCTTACGCTTAATCAACAGCTCCAACTTCCAAGCGACCAAATACTGACTTGGTCAAGCGGTTCTATTGTTGTTAGACCAAGGAGCGTGCCGTGCCCAGAACACGGCCGTTCATGCTTTTTTTCTAGGGTAACCAAGCCTCAAGGCCAACCCCGTATTCGAACACATAGCCTCGCGCCCAAATTACCTACCAATTTCTCACGACGCTTCTCGCTTCACCATTTGAGGGACCAGTTAGGCGTGTCTAGGCCTCATTCTGGGTTTATTTTCTATTAAGCAGCGGGGGTATATCTCAATTCCCCAGTTTGTCCCAGACAGAGCAAAACAGTAGAAGTTCAGTCGGCCCTCTGTAATCAATTCCGTGTTGCCACTGTTAGACTTGGAGTACTAAGTACTCTATGAGACGGTCAGGTATGAACCTACTTACCTACTTTGACTTGAATCTGGCTCTGAGGACAACTATATACAATATTTCACAGCTTACCCCAAGAGAGGATATATATGGTCTACGACTTTCTATGGTATGCTCACTCAAACCATGGCTCGTTTGTTTCTCAGCCCTGAAGCATCGACTTCGGTACTCGCAGGCTTTCAGGTTGGCATTTGATGTGGGTACAAAGAGGCAACACCCCTAGAGCATCGATGGGAAACCTTCAACGAAAGCTCGTCGAGACCTCCGATCGAGGCCAACGTGACTATCATGTCTTGGTGACCTCCTCACAACTGCCGTGCCAGAGAATCGGCCCTTTGCGCCTGGGCTTGATTAGTTGCAGACTCAAGGGTGTAACTGTTGCGTCCATTGAAATGAGCAGAAGACTGACTGTACGGAGGAAGGGCTCAAAAGTTGTTGTCTACGCTTATTAACGTCGCATCCTGCAAACCTTCTACGCTACCGGTACTCTGCATAGAGTACTTGTTAGTACAATGCGCTTCATTCTCTTCGGATAACTTCTGCCTATTACTTCTATAACTTCAGGGGTTACAGGGGAAGCTTGCCTTGTAACTATGTGCTAAAGCTACTATTGCCTCCCAGCAGTCAGTGACATTGCATTAGATTAAAGCATTCCTTGTATTACCCTAGTTGCAGTGTAGTTATTGCTTTTTCCTAAGCAACAACCTTTGAGTCCTTCACAAGGTTTTCCAGGTTGTGATGGCTTGGATTGTTGCGATTGGTGGTGGGTTTGCAGGGGTATCTTGCTAATCAACTTCCCGCTACGGAGTAGTCAATCGAATTGTAAAGGGACGGGGACGATCAGGCGCCGAACCCTCCGAGAATCCCTTGTCTGGTCTGAGTTTATTAACCGAACTTGTCTCAGATCACGCCCGGAACGTTGGATCTTCGGACTATCTTCTAGGCTCCTTCTGAGATGGGCAAGACGAACTACCCGCTTACTAGGGAGTACGAAGATCATATTCGGTACCATTCTACGACCATCGTATGCCTTATGGTGAATGCTACAAGGAATGCAGGGGCTGCTTAAGCGACAGATTGACCATGCTTAGTTGAATCCACCGTCGCACCATGTACGGCGATCTGATCCACTTCCAGTTATTAATTACTTGGCAAAAGACGTCTCTTCCAGCCAGCCCAACACATCCTGCCCAAACTCAACCGGCTTCTCCAGCAGAGCCCAATGCCCCCCTTCCCTCGTCGCGCTCTTGACATGGGGCAGAAACCCTGCATCAATGCCCGGCTGCAGCGCGTCAGGTCGGCACACGAAGTCCTGCTCTCCGCCCCAGAAGAAGGCGGGCACTTTGACCGTCTTTGCGTCTTCAGCCACCAATTTGTCCGCCTCGTTCTGCACATCAAAGGTAAACGCCTTGTACCAGCAGCTCGGCGCGTCAAAGCCGCCATCCTTGTCAAACCTTTCCATGAAGTCCGCCCTGTGCTCGGCAGTGGCATATGGCAGCGTCGGCTGCGTGAGACCCTCGCTGACGAACTTGCGCATCCCGCCGGGAGTGCACCAGTTCTCAATCCAGGTGTGGGGGTCCCCATGAGCCACGCTGTACACGGACTCGACGTTTTTGCGCATGATGGCCGTGGAGTCGTCTGCAGTGAAGAAGTGCCAGTACTCGTAGATGCCGTTGCCGTATGCTTCCTTGGTGATCTTGTTCACAGCGTCAAGGTCGAACTGTCCTGTTGGTGGGATGTAGGAGACGTTGACCATTACGAGGCCGCAGACACGCGAGGGGTGGAAGTTGTAGAGTCGCTGGCACATGGCGCTGCCCCAATCGTGGCCGACGGAGATGACCTTGCCCAATTTCTCGGCGTCGAGGATTTCGATCGCGTCGGCCGTCATATGCTGCCATGCGTACGACTTGAGGTCGGTGGGCTTCGAGGTGCCGCCATAGCCCAAACAGTCTAGGGCGACGACGCCATAGCCGTGAGGGATGAGGTAGTCGTTGATGAGACCGGCCCAGAGCTTCGCCGAGTCGGGCCAGCCGTGGAAGAGAATGAGGGTGGGCTTGGAGCCCTGGGCAGGCGAGGTGTAGTAGGTGTAGGTGAAGCCGCGGGAGACCTTGAGGGTCTTCTTGGTGAGCTTGGAGAGGTCCATGGCTGGCAGTTGGACAAAGTGCAGAGGCAGGTTTAGGTTTGGTGACAAAATTCACAAGTTGAGGCAGAAAGGATGGAGAATGGGCTGTCACTGCGGGGATGGCTTGTGCTGTACTTGACTTGATGTTTGATCGGCGTGTCTACGGATAAGCCTCCTACGTAGTACTCCTCAAGGGTCACATTGTTGCTCCATCCAAGGTCATCATCCCCTGTCTCCGGTTATTTGCTACCCGCTATACAGTACCATGGGGCAGGATATCGGCCCCTGCCGCTTGAGGCCTCGGGAGATACCCAAAGACCAGACTGCCGGTAATGGCGCAGGCTGACATGCAGACGACGTGTAAGTTGTTTGTTGCAGACTCTTATCAACGCCAGCGGCTGATGATTTCATGTATATGTTGCATAGGGAATAGTTGCAAGAAAGCGAATTACCGTCCATGGGCATTTGCACCCTGACTACGCTGTACCGCCGAATTCATCTACCTAGTCTGTCGGCCAACCTAGCCTGCTGCACTGGGCGGGGATCCATGCGAGAAGAGCAGAGCTGCAAAACAAGGGTCACTCATCCAAGGACGTAGATCCTTTTTGCCAATCTCGTCGCGCAATGGCAAGCGAGTCATATCTGTAAGCCCAGGACGGGAACTCTGGAGTCCAACGACTCGCGGGCCGGAAGCAAGCGTCCTGTAAATACCAAGACTAATTTCGGTAGCTACGGGATCAGCAGGAACGGTTTTTAGTTTAAATGGAAATCCAAGGATCTACTCTTAGCCATTAATATTTCCCACCTATTGCATTAGTTTGGCGCTCTTGGTTCTTCTGGTTGATCATCCGTTGTGCTGGGAACAGCCGAACTGGCGGTACAGTGTAGATTGCCCGATTCCCCGCTGTTAGTGGAGGACGGGGAATGGTTCCGAAACAAAAGTCTCGTATAGAGTCGTATTGGAAGTAATTTGACGCAGCGGGTTATTGAGCGTGCCTCTAGCTCAAAGTCTATCACGAACATCATTGCCGTCCAAGGTTAACGAGAATGTCTTCACCCCGCAACGGCCCTCTCCTTAGCGTCTTGCTAGGCCATTTCAGTGTGTGATGGTCGCCTCGCCGATCCTTTGGTGCCTGGCGCTGTTTCGCGCTTAGGAGCATTGATGGATGCTGGGATACTGAAGCTTCGCGGAAGACGGATACTGGCCCTAGCAATTGCGAAATCCGCAATCTCAGGGGATCAATTAACTACGTACTCTGTAGTCCAACACTGATTCGACCTTGGACGTTTCATCGTTTCTTTTTCTTCATGCCCGGTATTCCTTGGCTTAAGGGATCGTCCTCCTTGGCCGCCTGGGAATCGCGTCCTGCCAAGGGCTGTAGATGCGCTACTACGTCCTTGAGGCAGATCACTTACCTCGTAATTTTTCGGAAAATCCGTAGAATGAAGCCGCGTTATCTCTTCTTTTCTTTAATAGTTTCCCACCGCCGGACTGGATTCCCGATCTCTCAGCACTGGTTGCTATCACCAGCTTCATCCTCACTTCCGCAAACTGAGCCAAGATGCAGACAGTTACACCCGAGCGCGATGGGTTGATAACTTTCATCCTGACCATTGTCATGCTGATGGTCTGCTTGCCAACCGTCATTGGCCGCTTTTACATACGGTCCAAGGCGGGAGCATTGGGTATAGATGACTGGCTTATGGGCATAGGAATGGTGTGTTGTCATCTCCGGGCGCGGATGGGACTAGACTGCTGACTGCCATCTTCAAGTTCATGACAACTGCTTGGTCCGGTGTCCTGATCTCGTACTGCTACTCCGGCGGCGGCTACGAACCCACAGATCCCAGACTCTCCAAGGAGCTTATTAAACGGGCCCTCAAGGTAGAATCAACGCTATCCTCGCATACCGCTGTCTAATACCCATGCAGTTTTACTTCATCTGCCAAAGCATCTACTGCCCCACGACGATCCCCGTCAAAGTCAGCATCTGCGCAGCCCTGCTCCGAATCTCCGGCACCGTCAGCTTCTATAGATGGTCCCTCTACGCCATCATTGTAATCTCAACCGTGGCAGGCATCGGAAGCATGATTGGCATCGTTGCATCGTGCACTCCGCCTTCTGCTTTCTGGGACCCGCCTTCAGGGAAGTGCAACGCGTTTGTCAACACTTTTGCTGCATACTTCATCTCCGCCTGCAGTATCTTGACAGACTTTGCGCTGGCTATTCTACCGGCTTTTATGCTATGGAAAGTCCAGCTTCGACGCTCGGTCAAGGTCTCTGTCGCAATTATCCTGGGATTCGCTGCATTGTTTGTCCACCCTCCTTCCCAATGCTCAACTTTGCTAACCTGGATACTAGTGCCTCCTGCGCTACCATCGTCCGTCTACGCTACCTCCTCGCCCTCCTGGATACCCAAAACTTCCTCAGGGATTCAGGCAAGATTGCCATCTGGACAGTAGTTGAGCTCGGCATCGGCATCTTCGCCGGCTCGGCACCAGCTTTGCGACCACTCCTGCGATGTCTCCCCTTCCTGAGTCGCAATGATACAGAAGGCTCCAGTCAGAGATACCAGAAGAGTGGGAGCCATATCAAAATGGAACCATTCAAACCTGGAAACTTTGCCGAAGCTGTGCGCAATCCGAAGACCGATACCCACATCATAGAGGATGGAGATAGCCAGGAGTATATTCTGGAGGGTCAACAAGGACGGCGGAATATTGGAATCAGAAAGGATATTTCGGTTCAGGTGGAAAGGACAGATAATACCAAAGACTGGGACGGTAACCGGCAGTATTATTAGATGCCTGCAAGTGGCGGCCAGAGGGTCTATGCAAACAAGAATTTGACAACGAAGCGTCAGCAAGCTGCTGACGCTGACACAGACGGAGCAATTCAAGAGGAACAAGAACAGAACTAAGAATCTCGCTTGGTGTATTTAGCAGACGGGAGTCATCCCGAGTCGCTAGAAATCGCATATGTAACAATTTTCGGGTTACATCTGGAGTGTCTTTCAGCCAGGGTGTCTCTCCCATACTATACGGACGAGGTCGGAAACCTCTGGCGCTAGACCTATGTGATGGCCTTTCTGGAGGAATAGTAACTCTAGCGGAACACAGGTAGCTTCTCTACCATCACCACAGCACGCGGAATAGCCACTACCGCCAGCAATAGCCACCGCATCTTGCCTCGTTGGTACCGAAGCGGACAGGGTTAGACTCATGACTACTATACTGATTTAATCATACCTACGCCAAGGCGTTCTTACACGGCTAAGATCAACCGGAAGGGAGGTCTCTGGCTCGGGGCTTCCATGAGGAGGAAGGCAGTAAGAGGGGCAGTGATCTAAGATGATCGTGGCGAGATGGCATTAGATGGAAGCTTTAGTGGCCCATGACCATAGTCATATGATGCCTTCGTATATTGCATGAAGAATAGATAATATATATGATGAGCATTACCTAGCTTCGGCTTTAGGGCAGCCGAGAAAGTCCCGCGGACTACTTAACTCTTCCGGTGGTGATGCCTTGAGCCTTCTTATTGGGTGTACATTTCGTATCATGCTTAGTCCTGGTGCTTTGATGATGTGTAATAACTTCGCCTCATCACTGTTTACCCTTGATCTTATCGGTTCAGTCGCGAGACGTAGGCCAGCATCAAGTATCAGACATTCGTTTTTCGATTGAATACAACCTTTCTACCTGCAGCTTTTGGAGTGATCGAACAAAGTCCGTTCTTCTCAAGTGGAAGTCAATCAAGCTCACAAGCCCTGAACGCCTGGCCCAACAGTCCAATACAACGGCCCGGATGTACCACCTTCTTTCGTGCACAACCCGCTCGTAGGCCCTAGCAAACAGTTGTTATCTCTAAAGATGCTGGCCATTCAGTCTTTCTTGAGACATTTCAATGAGGTCTCGTTCGCAACTGTCCATCCAGCGATGAACATGCTCGAGCTGACTGATTGAGCGTGATCGCGAGCCGGCCTTCGGAAACGTGCGCCGTCACGTAGAATACTGACCAGAGATTGTTTTGGGAAGCGCTTTCGGGCTCCGCATGCGTCGGTATGTCCATGTTCTGGAAGAGAGAGTCTGTTCGCTCGAGGTGGTCAAACCCACCCAGATAGTTGAAGTTGAGCTCGACGCAGCCTGTCTTGAACGCCCTCCTTCCTTTGGCATTCAGATATCTTGACGCAAAGTAGGACCAGTCGGGGCGTGGTAGACTGCGAACGCAGTCTTTAGTGTTGCGTATTGCGCTGGACAGATCCGCACATTCTGAATTCTGGAGTTGAACGGGGTACATGGTGGAAAACCAGCCCACGGTCTGTGAGACATCCATAGTATCTTCCCAGGATTCGCGACCATGGCCAGCAGTGAAGCAAGGAGGAACTGGTCGATCCGCGAACACGTGCGTGAAGCTATGCGTAAGCGCCGCAATCATGAGTTCCAGAGGCTGTGATTGGAAAATATCTTAAATTCTTATACTAAATTATTTCGGCGGGACTGTGCGGTAACGCTTAATAGAAATACTCTTACTCCAAGTTTATTTTGTCATCACATGTTTCATCACCATAAAGATGGTGGTGACAACAAGTCTTCATCAATGCTAGCTTGATCAACGTCACTGGCAGTAGGGCTATCTGAATCTTGTATACGAGCTCCAAGTATTTGACTAGAAAACTAAGGCTGAATGATTCGCATCTGTTGGATCACTAAACAAACCTGGCACTTTAGCTATAGGCTTAAGAATCATGGTTAGGGACATCTCCAAATCTATGAAACAAATTGACTGCGTATCGCTGTATGCATGAGCCAGCGTTGAGACGCGTGGCACAACGGTTGATGATTATTTCATCTACGGCACGGAGTAGCAACTCCGTATGGATGCACGATGACAAGGGGCAATTTCCACGTTGGTTTTGCGACTCAAATGGCGTCAAACCGAGCCCTAGAGCAACGAGATTCCACGCAGTGACCGCAGTAATGGCTGGTGGTGGCGCTTATAGTAATGAGCTAAGACGGTTCAGAGACGCCTTCAATGATATAATTGATATTTGCTTAGGGGCTGAGGAGTGAAATGTCCACTAGATCACAGACTAGTTGCCATCAATAACTGCCACGTCCGGTAGTTCCCGGACTAACTAAGGCTACCATCGTGTGCCTGATACCCCTTTCACGTCGAACCGAGTTATATACCGATCCTAAGGCGTCTCCCCTTCTTCTCGCTCTATTCTTCCTAATCGCTCATTCAAGCCCACTGTCGTCACTCCTTAAGTCAACATCATTCTATTCTCACGATGCGTTTGAGCACCTCGCTTTCTCTGGCCCTTGCGGCTGACGCCGTGGTTGCGAGCGTATGCAAGCCTCGCAGTTCAGGTGAGTCTGACATAAGTAACAAGTATTGATTCCTACTAACTCGAATCATTCAGACACCACTTCTGTGGAATCTGTCACCTCGTCTACTGCTTCTGGGACTACAGTGGTCGCGACTACAACTACCGAGACCGCGACTTCGACAACAACGGCTGCCATTGGCCTCTTCAATGTGTATGCTGGCGGTGGTCCAGTCTCCGGCACGATTCTCAAAGGCAGCGGAAACGAGATCGAGATCCTGACTTTCCAACCCGCATTCAACACCAGGGTGGTTAGCTTTTCCATCGAGGCCGGCACGGGTCGTGTTCTCGAAAGTGGCGGCAAATACCTGTGCACGTACTATAACAATGCTGAGAGGCCAGCCTTTGTCGTCCTGTGCTCCAACACAGATCAGGACGTCAACGCGTTCATCACTTGCGAGCAGACAGCTGACAAGAAGCTTTCATGCACTGCGTCAGCTGGCTCCTGCCATTTCGAAGACATGTTTGAACAGGTCTGCTCACAGACGGCTGACACGTTTACTCAGTTTTACACCCAGAATAACCTCTCGGGGTATTACACCTACTTTGGCTTGGGCGACCAGTCTGGCTATGACTCTGGCTTCGATGCCATCGACTTTAAGGTCGGCACTGAGTAGACTGGGGCGACATCGTAACATGGAGAGGAAAGGACGGTCAAGTACCCCGTACAACGGTCGAAACCTTGTGTGTATTATCTGGTCAGAGAACTCAGGTCAGACTCTGTTGATGTGACGGCTCTCTCTCAGCTTAGGGCAGCGTTGGACCGCGTGGAAACACACCCTTGAACTCTCATCATATATATCACTGGGGCGGGTTGATGAGACCGTTTGACGGGGGTTGAAGCTTTCGTGGCTTGACACACGGACAGTGGAGAAGAAACCTGCAATAAAGGAACCTTATTGTGGGCGTGTTAACTCAATTTCTGTGATTTATCCGCTTATTCCTTTTTTGGGTCTCCTTAGAGTGCCGCAATAATTAGCAAAAGAACACAGCATCTACAAACTAGAGGCATCTTAATCGAGACCGAACCCCGGTCAGCTGTTGTTGGTTGTTGGTTGTTGGGCGAAATGTTATTACAGACAGTGACATTTAAACATGCTTATTAATATATCTTCCTACTACCCCGCATCTAATTAACATCTGCTGAGCCCATTCATTTCATAAATCCCTCAACCTCCACTCCTTCATCGATCAATACCCTGAAGAACCTACCTAGTGCGCACTACGTAACCGTTTTCCCAATATGGATACTCGAAATGCGCGACTATTCGACGAAGATACCACAGTTCTCTCCACAGAAGTAAAAAGGTGTGCCAGAGAGCACCCTGAGGAATTTTTGAACTACTTGCGAGTCGCGTGGGAGCGTGATGGGGCCAAGGCAATCCGGATTCCGGACGTCATCGCAGACTTGAGACTGACCAGTGTTCTCTGTGAGAAGGGAAAATTCCGGCCCCTTGAGGATACATACTTGCCTGAGCGACAGCTTCTCTTCCTCCGGGGAAAATACATGTTCCCGGATGAGAGCTTCCCTTTTCTCGAACTCAAGAAGTCGTTGACTCACAACGAAGCCCAGGATTCATGGGCGTTTCTGGGATTACATCTTGGCGTGGGGCTCAAGGAGGATTTGGAATTCTACGTTGACATTCTCGAATCAATTCGACGACCGCTTGGAGACAAAGAGATAGAGTTTCCCCGTCGAATCCTCGAGCTCTATCTCCGCATTCACGCCGCATGCCGATCGCATCATGATGCAGTAAACGTCAGGTAAGTCAAGGTTACTGTCACACCCGAGATGATGCCAGAAGAGACTTAAAAAGAGCAGGCGTGCATTCGAGATCCACGGACTCGTGATCTCAGCAAAAGGGTTCTGGGCTTCGCCAAGTAAATGTCGATTGAACTATGCAGAGGGCACAATTCGCAAGCACAGTATTCTCCCACTGAGCAGCGCCTGGGAGGTTACGGATACGGAACGCGCCGAGGTGATGCAGTTCTTTCAGAATACCCTGGAAATATCAAATACCTACTCATGTAATGATATACTGGGTGATCTGGATGATCTGGCTGATCGCTATAGCCTTTCCGCATCAAACCCAACTGGGTTCTTCGACCGCGTGGTAGGTTATTTCAAAGATGTCAGAAATACAATACCGCTTCTCTCCGATGAAGAAGCAGAGAAGTTAAGGTAGGTTCTGATTGTTTCCCGCCGAGGCAAATGCTAATGCAGTAGTAGGTTGGCATTTATCAACAAAGCTTACATTCCTCTGGAACACCACAATACTCTACGATGGTATAAACAG
The DNA here is from genome assembly GCA_014824385.1 of Fusarium cyanostomum. Lineage (NCBI taxonomy): Eukaryota > Fungi > Ascomycota > Sordariomycetes > Hypocreales > Nectriaceae > Fusarium > Fusarium cyanostomum. Next base: position 110,689 of record JABCKW010000085.1, on the reverse strand, counting down.
CCTGAATGTGTCTGGTCTCTGGGCGCAATCTTTTCAGGACATATCGACATAAGCAAACATTACGAGGGTCTCGAAACCTTTTTTACAGACTTCTTAAGGGTTAAGAAATACGAGTTCGGTCTGGCCCACCAGAAATTAGTTGGGTTAAACCCGGCTCTCGTGTCGATTCAGACAGTAAAGCAACTGCTGCTGTCTTTGAGCGCCTCCATATCTGAGTATGAACAGTTACTAGACACGGAACCATTCTTATCGAGCACCGTATTTCCAGTAAGGGATGCAGAGGGCAAAGTAACACTTCGCTCTGGCAAGTCGGAATTCTACATCGCAGACCGGCCATTCCTTCAGCGGCAGTTCTCTGGGAAGCTGCCAACACTCGACTTCACGCCTTATGAGATCTGGGTTCTTGAGCCCCTCATGGTGTGGGCCGACCTTGAAGTCAAGTATCTGTCGTGGAATGTCGAAGAGACAACCTATCTGGAGGATACTGCTCCAAAGGAAATCGACGAGAAATTCACAGCTGCTAGAGCTCGAGGCCTCGTAAGGTATGCACTCGGAGACCCTCTTCGCTTTGGCAGATCCCCCTTCTCATTCGTATACTCTAGAATTGCAAGCCACTTTCGGAGTCCCCGGGTTACAAACCGAGAACAGAGACAAGCCTTTCTTCGAAAGCTTGAAGGAACCCAATTCTTTGAGACGGGTGGGATTTATCGGCGACTCACTTTGGATACAGAGAACGGCCCTGTTGTGGTTGATAGTTTGACGGACCAACTGCACATTGAAGAGGGAGGTGATGAGTTGAAGATATATGTCTCCCCTGACGCAGTGGCCCGAGAGCTGTGCTCCCTGTCGACCCTCCCACGTTGTCTGGTGGAGTGGATGATGACCAACAGTACCACCGGAGTGATGGAAAGAGTCGATGAGGTAGCTGTGAGTTTGGTGAAGAGCATCACAAACGTCCGGGATGCCTTGATCGACCGGATACTTGACGAAGCAGGGGTCGTGACAGTCGAGGATCTTGATTCACATGCCAATGTCGGGTAAGTGATTACCATAGTCTCCATGTGCTAATGCTAATATTGCTCCTTAGGTTGCCAATGAGAGAAGTCCGTTGACTAACCCCTTTAGTTCTGACGAAGAGCAGGCGCTCATCAACTAGAGGGGCTTGAGATTGGGGGGCCATAGCGCTAGTGTAGTTTGTTTTGTCTATCTCTTTAGTTCCTCGACACTCGTCGTTTTCTTTCGCACATGCGTTGGTGCTCCCCCCCATAATTGTGGTGACTTAAGACTATCCTGCATCATCGGGTTATCTACGTCCATCCAATATTAGTTAGTTATCTGTACTTACTTCAGCTTCTCCTAGTATACAATAGGAGTCGTTTAATGTCTACGACCCATTTTGTGGTACGTAATAGGGGACAGGTGGGTTTGCCACAATGCAGGTCGGTATTCAGAAGGCAGCATGGACTACGTTCCATCAGAGCGCCATAGACTATAGCTGAGCGACGAGGACAGTTGCAAATACGAAACCAGGGTGGTAGTCGCTACCTACATCCAGGAAACGGTGGCAGACTTAAGCCTACCAGTGCAAGTCAAAGAGCCGAGTTAAAGGTCACAGTTATCGAGTGATATCACTGCTCCAAGACGCAGCCTCTGGGCGACATATGGATTTAATGCGTAATATTCTCTCAAAACTGAGCTATCCGAGCAGTATGCCATTATACCCTTTCCATCCGCTCCCACCTTGTCTTGCGATAGAGCCAATCCTTGAGCCTAGGTACGCAAGGGGGGCTAATGCCCCATTGACTATAGTTCAATATCTTCAAACCATTTTTGCTTCATGATTCGGACGAAATGGCGGCCCCATAGGCAATATTGTACTCTTTGAATCTTGTCTGTCCAGTGTACGTTTTGGAACAACGATAACCCCTGCAAGGCGGTCGATGGCGTCGAAATCCATGAAGCCTTACCGGAGGAGCCGGCATCGCTGGTAGGTGGGAGCTTCAGTTAAAGTTTGGTCAGATAAGCGTGCCTTCGAGATGACCACCATGACGTGTTATGGAACTTATGGTGACTGCGTCAGTGCCGTCTCGTGACAGCTAGCGCTCTTGATACATTTATTTAGTTATAGTTCTCGAGCGGCTGTGCTAAGAAGTCGGGCGGTATTCTGTACTATGTGCCCTTGATCACATCGTAAACAATTGCGGTGAAGATGAGCCCCATGTAACCCAGCCGATAGAACACGCTTTCAACATCAGCAGCAGTCTGAAGCAGCCAATGAGAAGTATTAGTAGGGGTTGTGGTGGTAAATAATTTACATTTTACTCCCGACATACTCGAGATGTTATGACCCCTCGGGATCAAAAGTCTTACGTTAACCTCATTAAACCTGTTTGCAGTTGATTCCGTAGTCTACATTTGTCAGCACGCCATGCTATCGTTAGCATCAGGCGTAATACAGCTCCAAGTCCAGTGGGGATCTACAGTCCCAGGATCACCTGTTTCCTATTGGGGAATGGTGGTAATTATACTCGATCACTAGTCTCAGAGATAAGCCTTGTGCAATGTATGGGTTTCGGCAGAGATCACTAATATTTAAGTCTTGTACAAGATAACGAATAGGTTTTGGGCACTTGATGATCCGTCGTCATGCCCTCAATGATTTAATTATCCCGAATTTGTCATCAGCATAGTTTAGCACCTGTTTTCTATTGCACTAGTGGGTGATAGTTGAGTACCTGCTGCTTCAAGACCAAATGCTCAGCTTGCGCTTAAATAGGGGTCCAAATCCCTGTCTTTGTTTGCTCTGACATAACAATCCCGACCAGTTTACCGCTTGCTCGCTATTAAATTTATTAGCTCAACTTCACAGGACATTGTCAGCTTCTCGTCATGCCTGTCGATACGTTGTCTCTCGCAGGCAAGATCGCCATTATCACCGGCTCTGGCCGTGAGAACGGAATCGGTGCTGGAATCGCCATAGCTCTCGCCCGAAACGGGGCAGCCGTCACGATCAACTACGTGTCTGATTCGGTGACGGAACGAGCCCATGCTCTAGCTGAAAAGATCAAGGCGGATGGAGGGCAGGCTACTGTTGTCCAGACGACTATCGATACTCCCGAGAGTGCCCAATTCCTCGCCCAAGAGACCCTTAAGGCCTTTGGAGTAGACCACATTGACATTCTAGGTAAGACTTCCCTTGATCATGCTGCATGTATTGGAAGTATAACTGAGTTTCTACGCAGTCAATAACGCAGCGGTTGGACTCCCCAGCGAAACAATTCAAGCCAAGCCGGAGGAAGTATCCAAAATCCTTCAAGTTAATGTCAAGGGACCTATATACCTTGCCCAGGCTGTCGTACCTTACATGCCGCCTGGGGGTCGAGTCGTCAACATTTCGTCAACTGGGTCAAAACTGGGTCTCCACGATCTTCCCGTCTACGGTGCTTCCAAGGCCGCTCTGGATAGCCTCACCTGGTCGTGGGCCAAGGAGGTATGAAGAACATCAACCGATTCAATCTGCTTCGAAGCTGATGAGCTGCAGTGGGGACGCAGCAGGGGTATCACCGTCAACTCGGTGGCTCCTGGCCCTGTTGTAACAGATATCGTGTCGCCGGAACTCGTGGACACGGCTCAAAAACCCCAGCGGGACATAACAAGAGCCGCCGATAGAGCTGGTACTATTGAGGATCTTGGTGATGCTGTCCTTCTGCTGGACAGTACATTTCTGTCAGTGGTGGAGTCACCAATTGAGCACCAAAGCTTTGCAAGAGGACAATCAAGTTGGGCGAAACAATGCCTAATCTACCGTTTAGCTTCGAAGGGAAATCTTTATTGTCTCGTTACTTCGCGCAATAGCTCTGAATCTCAGTCCCTGAAGCTGACGATCTCACTGATATACTGCTTGCAAATTGACATCCAACTTTACCCTCGATAAGCACCACCTTTTCTAAGTATCTCTCATGAAAATCACTTCCCACTGACTTGAGTAAACTTCCAGCTCCGATTCAAGGCCCAGTTCTATCGCAAGAATGCCATCACATTGGTCGCAGGTCTCGAAGTCATCTGCAACAGACCTGATGTTTGTCAATATCACACGGCCTGAAGACATCCAAGACCGAGCCAAGGAGAATCGAACGTCATGTTATGAAACCTATTAGCCTCACATTAAGACAGAGGTATCACAATCAGAAGATAGAGCTTAATGCCAACCCAGATAAACTTGCACCACCAGGCAAGGAGCCCGACACGGCCATTATCCCTTGTACGTCGAATGCCCCGGACCTCCACTCCCATCGAAGCATCGTACCAGCCGTCTCTCAAACCTTGAGCATTCCACCGTCATTAAATGCTGACCACGAATTAAACTCCCGCCGGACCTCGGCGTACAAAAGGTGATGAGTTGTTGAGCGCGAGCCAACAACCTTCTTCCAGCTGGCACATACCAACTTCAACGAGTGCATGAATTTGACTCCGTATGTCAATCAAATGATGCGTGAGCTATGCTTTACTCTGGCCATCATCGGTGGCGCCATGCATATGACGGAAACTGGTAGGACTTGGAGGAGGTATCGACAACATCAACTCTCGTTTTCTGCAAACGGCCCTCATCTGGTGCGTTTTGGCCTTTACCTCAGCATTTGGTTCGAAGTCGACTGAGCAGGACAAACTTAATTGGGTCAATGTCGCTTGACTTGCCACCTCGCTTTTCGCTTTCCCAGATTCAAGAGATGTAATATCCCTGTTTCACCAGAACCCTCTACGCTCTGCAAGAAGGTTCTCGAATTTCTCGGACCTCTGCACCCCGCTGCTAACGATGCAAACCTGAAGCTAGCACTGCAAGGCGTCATGCGATATATAACCTTGCCGCGATACCACATCTCAGAAGCAGACGATCCCTTGACTGCTAATTTTCCGAGGAGAGAATCAGTGCGCTTTGCGGCACTTCTCTTTGTCACACGGCCGTCTGTGGTTCTCGCAGGCAACAAAGATGACAATAGAATCATCCAGATGAGGATAGACATTGGATTATCTCTCAGACAAATCGCAGAATGCAGATGCGTGGACTTGACGAGGAGGGCATCCATGACCTACTGGTCCAGATTGTTTGGGCAGATGGTGTTTGGCGCGAGTGGAGATGGAGTAGATACGTAATGTGACATTGCTCATGTCATGATGGAATTTGAGGCAAGGTAGCTGCTATTCCCAGGCCGTGGCGGATTGAAAGGGCATCAACAACAGCAACATTTTGTAAGTACTTTTATAAGATTAATTTATTATTACTAATATAGGCCCTTGGTTATATGACAGTGCACAGATTTGAGGCATTGTAGTTAACCACATCTCGCAATACTTTTTTACGACAACAGTAACTTCGCAACTGCATCGCCATATGCATCGAAGATTTCTGCATGCCGCGACCAACCTTATTGTTCACATTGAACAGGTGTTCTTTGAAATACAAGGACAACTATTTTTACCCAAATACTAACCAGATTCCTTTCTGCTTCAGTCTTCTGTCTCGCAGCATTAATCTTTCCTTCAAAGTTTTCGACCAATTTTCGACTCGTCGCTGCACCCACATCGCCAACAACCGCTATATAATGGAGATCATACAGCGTGAAAAGCTTTACCCAGTCGAATCAATAGCACCGGATGGTGATGTTATTCTCATTGTTGGTCTACAGAAGATACGATTGAGGGTCTATTCCCAATGCCTCCGTTCCGCCTCCGAAGTGTTCAGCGCCATGCTCAGTCCCCGCTGGAGTGCAGGACATGAGATGTCGAGCCAGTGCCCACGGGAAATTGTGCTAGAGGAGGAAGATGAATTCGCCATGTACTGGATCTGTCTCGTTATTCATCATTGCATCCATGATATCCCAGATGATCTGAGGCCGGACGAAGTTCTTCAAGTGGCCATCGAAGCAGACAAGTATGTCCTCAGTGATGTGCTCAAGCACGCGAGGGCCCAGTGGTTGGAACCCAAAGTCGACCACAGCATGATAGCCAGGGCTTACCTTATGACGGCTGCTTTGTTGTTTGACGATGAGGACGCCTTCGCATCTCACAGCCTCGATCTTGTCCTCCGATGTGATGGATCCTACTTGGATATCCTGGAAGACGACAATGTTGGTCAATTTCTACCCTTGACCACTCTCTGTATGAAACTACCCGATCCCATGACGGTCAGGCTAGGATAGTGGGGAGGAAGAGCTAACTTCCTCTTAGACCTACTGGCCGAGCGCAGAACCCAGATGCGGGCTGAAATAAGCAATCTATTGAAGGAGGAAATGACTAGGTACTGCTTCTGTGATTGGGAAGCAAGCCGCCGTTCGACATTTGAGTATCTGCACTCGAAATACGGCCCACTACATCTGCTTAAAGTCCCAATCATAGAAGTCATTGAGAGGATAGAGGCGGCACCGGGTGAAAGTTTGGTTTCCTGCCCTTCTACAAAACATGTTACTTGCCGCCATGTGGCTTCATCTTCCCAAGACCGCGTCCTGGGAAAGTTAGCAAGCATTACAGGGAAAGGACGCCTGTGTCTTGGGTGCGTGAGAACAGACAAAGTCCTGGAGCCATGTAAGAATCATCGGAAATGAGATTGCGTCGTGGAATCGACATATTATTGGCATCGGGGCTAGAAGCATTCATATCTGAAGTGGGGGTGTGAATTGTGAAGCAGCATGGCCTTTACTACTTCGTTGGCAGCATTTGCACTATAATATAGACAGATATCTTGATTTTCCTGCGTTTGTCCATTGTGTCGGTGAAACCTCCTCAAATGTTAGTGCAGACGAGAAGAGCAACGCAAGGTCATCTGTCTTCATCTTCAATAACGACGGCCACCAGGGCTCTGTAGAATACATAGGCATAGACAAGAAGGCATGAATCTGGCGCGCGTCTAAGCTACCCTTGCAACAAGACTAGAAGAAAAAAGAGCCAGGGGGTTGAGAAGTTATCAGACATGGCTTTTTGTTGTTCTGAACATCTAAGTGGGTAGAGAAAGAGGAAAAAGAATACCTGTCCAGCTGGTGTAAACATCCACTCGCTATGTTCATTGTCCAGTGGTTGCGCAATATGACATTCTTAAAATAGTTGCCCAATGATGGTGGCTGTCCAAGGTAAATGTTCCAGCGTCTCTGTTCGCTGTTTCATGATCAATCCCATAGCCACAACGAGAGATGCGAACACCAGGCCGAGGACAAATGCCCAATTACCGTGCCTATATCATATTCTTTTGCCTCCTTTGTTGAACAAGTTCTAGCAATCGTTCTATTGTTTGGCCTTGTCAGCACAGACTGCAAAATTGAACACAGACACCACCATCGAGGCAGAACTGGCCTCTACAGGCCTGAACACTTAGCGCGCTCATCTGATATTCAGTTGTTCATGAATGCAGCATGCCGGCCAGTTTCCCTGACGGCGAACTATAAGAAGGCGCTCTGGGGGACGTCCCGATAGCGTTCTTCTCACCACTAAGCATTGTTTTCCGCATCTCAAGCAGCACAGTCATCTTCATTCGACTTTTACAGCACACAGTCAAGGCGCCAAATCGCACATTTCATTAAACACTCCCAACTCCCATCCCAGTATGGATAGGGCCACCCATGAACCGGACAAGGAGCCTTCGCCTGAGTGGGACGAGTGGGACAAAGATGAAGAATTCAGACCTGGCTTCTGAGTCAAGACCCTGCGATGCTAATGAGTGAGCAGGCAGAGCATTTTCGATCAGCGGATGAGGACAAGGTTGCCAAGTCCCAGAAAACTCTCGACGAGTCCATTCCTTCCAACCAAGCTACCATTGCCACCGATGACTGCCTACTGGACACATCGCAATCACATGTCCCGTCGACAAAGGGAGAGGGAGGAGCTTGCACAGAGGCGAGCCCTGGGGAGACTGAAGAATGCAGAAGAAGCAAGATGCGCTCATCTATGAGTTTATGGATATCTCGGATTCGGAAATCTCGTTGATGTTGATGGGCAAGCTGGATCTTGCCATTTGTTTGTTGCTAGATTGTATGAGAATAAGAGATGAGCATTCAAAGTCTGAAAACACTAGGAGCCAAAATTGACGTAAAATCGAACAATATCACAAATAGTGCTTATAGTGTATCGCAGCTAACGTAAGTAAGCCTTGCGTTGACTATCATGAGGCCTCGTAGCCCTAGGGCTGGAGACCTTTGGGCTCGGGACGAACTGCGGTGACCGAGAAAGCGTCATGATGGTTGTGCTTTTGAGAAGGGCAGCATTCCTGTGCTCATTCTGATCAAAGCTGATTGAAGTATTAAGTTATCATTGCTGTTGGAAAGGTTACTGTAAGCTATGGAGTTCAGCGCAAGTTGTTAAATGTACTGTTCTTACTTGATCATTCGTGTGAAGTTGTTCTGATCCAACCATGCTGTCCTACAGACTATGGGGGTTTATAGTTTATAGCTCCTCTTTAGATCAGAAAATACATCGGGAGTTGACAAACCATCGACCAGTGAATTGAGTTGCCCTGTCATAATTATCACAGTCTTCCGACGACTATGGGCTCTTTGTTAAGTTGTGTTAACTGACTGTAGGCATGTATTTGCTTTTTGTGGAGTCGATGCCTAGTAGCCTCACACTCGTTCATGCATAGTCGCCCAAGTCAACTAGTGCCTCTAAAACGATTATCCAGGGGGACTCATACGTGCACCACCGATGGTGCACGTATGAGTCCCCATTATCCAGACACTGATTGATAAGAGCGGCTGACTAGGGGCTTGATTTGTAAGGCAATCCTTAAAGTGTTATTGACTGGCAACAGTCGAGAAATACCGCAAGTCGGCATTCTCGGCGGACCCAAAGTTCCCGGCTCCAGGAAGAACCTGGACAGATCTGCATGGGCAGACCCAGTTTGCCGGTCGTTAGCGCCGGAGCTTGAACTTGAGCGCCTTCTATTTGAGGACTAGGGGCGATATCCACATAGCTTTTGGTCGTCAAGTATGAAACGCGCGGCAGTAAGCTTAACGAAGCCTCTAAGGGCCCTGGTTCCCTTTCGGAGCAAGCGAGATAACATACCCCGGTAATTCCACAACGATTTCCCCTAAAACAACCTTGATGGATAATCCTTCATAATCCTCGACTTGTGTCCCCACTGGCGCGGAAAACCGTGTGGCACTTTTGGCTACCGGTACTCGGGCATCCGGCACTTGCAGGGTACCAAGTGAAAGGTAGGATGAGAGTCAAGTTAGCATGCGGTGTCAGAGTTGGTGAAATGTCGTATAAAGCAGCTGCCAGTGCTACCATATTGTATCATATTCTATCTTGTACGAGGTTTAGAATGCGCTCTCATTGTCTGCTGCTGCCCGCTCTGGGCCTGCTTTCCACTAGCAGCTGCGCTTACACACGATCTGATAAGTCGGTCTCATTTCTGGCTCCGCACAAGGTCGAGCAGGGAAGCCCTCACAACGTGCTTATCGAATACCTCGGAGACGTTGACGGTGAGCTCACGGTTGCTTATGGCTCCTGCGATGCTATTCCAAGCCCTTCCGACGCAGAGCACCGCATTGGCACAACACACGTCGGTCGTCATCCTCTGGCCAAACGCCACCAAGATTGGGCAGACCATCGCCCGACAAACTTGGTCTGGGTAACGCCCTCGGACGTCAGTGACGGGTGTTTTCACGCCTTTCTCAACGATGAGCCCATTGGCCGATCCGAAAGGATCCAAGTCACGAAGCGGTTAGCTCGTCGTCAAGGAAAGACATTTGCCGATGTAGCAGATCCCATGGGCCCGTGGTTCGACGGCGTTGCGTATCTCAAGCAGAAACAGCCCGACGAGCGTTTTGTTGCGGCTACGAAGAACAAGACGTTTGGAATTCTGGGCGGGGGGATTTCTGGGCTAACGGTTGGGGTGCGTGAGAAGCCATCCCAGTCAGAATTGATGCTAATCTCTGAATAGATGATGCTTGACTCGGTTGGGATTCGCAACTGGAGAATCCTCGAGTCTTCTGACCGCATCGGTGGCCGAATAATGACAGCCTACCTCAACAACACTGCCCCCGAAGATGGCCAATATCATGAGATGGGACCCATGCGCTTCCCCGTAGAAATAACGGATTCGGAGACAAACGACACCTTGCCCATCATGGATCAGCGAATGATCTTTCAGCTGGCAGAGATCCTTAACAAGATGAACGCTGGAAACAAAACCCTCCAGGTGAATTTCAGCAATTGGGTCCAGGTATCGCCTAATACCCCCATTACCACAACCAAACGCCGTCCCGACGGCACCTTTCCAACCAAGAGCGAGATTGCAAACAACCCAGCCTACGCAGAAACTGTCGAGTATTCGAATGCAACAGCCGCTGAAGAAGCCACCAAGGCTCTAGACGACTTCAAAAGGATCGACAACGAGCGCATAAGATTCTACACTAAAGATATCTTCCGCGCCCATAAAGAAGCCGTGGAGACAGGAATGTTTGATTTCTCAGAAGTCGAGTATTTGAGGCACGTTATTGGCACTGATCTCAACACTACCGATGAAGTCACGCCGTCTCAAGTTGTCTGGCCCATGTGGGAATACGAGACCGTTTATTTTCTTGCCAGCAAATGGACGACCATCAAAGGCGGCCTCAGCAGGCTTCCCGAAGCTTTTTGGCCTATTGTCGAAAAGAGAATCAACTTCGGTACCAAAGTCAACGGCATCAAATACAACAAAAACAAAACTTTGTCCGTCACTTGGAGGCCAACTGGCAGCAATCCATTCGAGACAAAATCGAAAACGGAACACTTTGATTATGTGCTCAACAGCGTCCCCTTCAACCTGCTCAAGTTCTGGGATCTACCCCCTTACTCTAGCTTGATGCGCCGCGCAATCGACCGGACTGTATTTGGAGGAGCGGTCAAGACTGCTATTCAATACAAGACCAGATGGTGGGAGCACCTTGAACGCCCTATCTTTGGGGGTTGCGGACGCGTCATGAACCCACTCATTGGCCAAATTTGCTTTCCATCACACGACATCAACTCGACCGGCCCAGGCGTGCTCATGGCCTCGTACATCTCAGACTACGAAGCCACCGTCGCGTGTGCCATGCCAGAAGAAGAGCACATGGCCTACATACAAAAGTCTCTGGTCGAGATGTACGGCGACGTTGTGGAGGAGAATTGGACAGGCAACTACGAGCGTCAATGCTGGGAGCACAATGAGCATCACGCTGGTGCATTTGCGCTTCCCATAGTTCCTCAGCAGCAGCTTTACCTGCCTGCCTTCTTCCGGACCGAGTTCAATACGGTGTTTATCGGAGAGCACACGAGCATCACCCATTCTTGGGTCTTTAGCGCGCTGGAAAGTGCCGCCAGGGGCACGGTGCAGTTGCTTCTAGATATGGGTCTTGTCGATGAGGCCAAGGAGATTACCAACACATGGATGGCTCGCTGGATCCATCTTTGATGGTAGGATCTTTGGAAGCCAATCATATATCGGCCCCCCACCGAGAGACCCTAGCTGCAGTTCAATACGACCTCGCTTTTACCAATCATGCGTGAACATCTCTAGGCAAAAGCTTCAATGTGCTGATTACAGGCGGCGAATGGGTCTCAACGGCAGCTTTGACAGTTCTCTCGGCTGCCATACCCGACGCTATACTCTCAAGCAGTTAAGCTTATTCCGAATTTTAAGGACCCTTCAACGGAAGAGATTACTCCAAATGGCATTGGCTCCACCAGCCTGGAAAACCTTTTCCCACTTGTGACGGTCGAGTCGTGTTGGTGTGCATTATATCAGCTTTAGATAATCACCCGATCGTTTCCTAACCGGCCCTCTGGGTTACATCCTTGTTACCATTAGCGCTGGGAATAAGCTTTATACGAATAGCGGACGATGCTAACCTGCTTCACGTTAGCAGAGGATTGACCCTTGCTTATCCATCTGATAATCTGATCCAATCTGCAGAGTGGAGAACTGATGCCATGAGTGAGAAAAATGCGGTGTTTTGCTGCGCTTTATAACTTTTCTTCTTTAAACCCTTCCTTCCAACTCCATACTTGAAAATCTCATCCTATTTGAGCGAGAGACTTCGGTTGCATGGAAGTACTGGCCGAAAAATGGGATCCAACATTGGCGCCAACGTCCGCAGTAAGATGATGCTACATTCGCCAGTCTCGTCAGAGTTACGGAGTTGCTGACCGGGTTCAACAACAGGCTTCTTTCTTGGAGCTGCGGCCAAGTCAAAGGAAGAAAGGCGGCTCGTGAGGAAACTAGGTATGTTCGACAGCCTTTCAGCACGCCTTCTTTTGGATACTGACGTGGGATTCACAACAGACTTCTTCATCCTGGTACGCAAACATTCGTACATCCCTCCCCTTGTCATATCGGTAGGAGGCTTATCCCGATCTAGACATATTGCTGTTTCAGCTACTTCTTTAATTTTCTCGGTATGTTCACGTATTGGTTGTGATGAACAGAGATGTAACTCATGCCTGATCAAGACCGCGCTGCTTTCGCCAATGCCTATGTAAGTCCTCCAACGCTTGCGCAGGGACTGCATCTGATACTCTAGTCAAGGTCGCTGGACTTCGTGAAGACCTCAAAATGAGTGGTCACGATTATAACAACGTCCTTTCCGTCACCACTGCCGGGTAAATCACATGTTCGCAGCAAGTAATACCGCGTTGCTAACAGGGCGCATAGAATGGCTGTGGGACAGCTTCCGCATGGCATCATCATCCAAAAGGTCGCGCCCAGAATCTGGTTCCCTACCATGGTTGTTGTCTGGGCCGGGTTGACGGTAAGGAAGAGTTTACCCCCGAGCCATCGTTGCCATCTAACACAAACCAGATGGTCAGCGCTGCCGTCAAGACAGTAACCCAGCTCTGCGTCGTCAGATTCTTTCTAGGTTTAGCCGAGGCCAGTACGTACGCCGGTACAATCTACATCATCGGATCGTGGTATAAGCCCGAGGAGATTGCCAAGCGCACAGCTCTATTCACAGCATCCGGCCAAGTCGGAACTATGTTTGCTGGTGTGATGATGACGGCCATTCATAAGGGGATGAGGGGCATGGCCGGCTTGCAAGGTTGGCAGTGGGTGTTTCTGATCGGTATGTGCTCCTGACGAGGCAAATGCAAACCAACTGCGACTAACATACACCGTTTACCAACGTAGATGGCATAATTACGCTGCCGGTTGCGGTTTTTGGCTTTCTCTACTTTCCGGACATCCCTGAGATTACCACGGCCAAATACCTCTCCGAATCTGAAAGGAAGCTCGCAACCTCGAGGCTTCCTCCAATCAGCAAGGAGGGACACAACATTAGGCCGCTGTCTCTGATCAAGCGCGTCTTCCTGACCCCTATGTTGTGAGTGCACGAGTCCTGCTGCCTTGATGAGGACATCCTTTTGATAATTGGCACAGTTGGGTTCTCTTCTTCTGGTCCCCTGTCTGCGCTAGCACCGAGGCATTCCCCTTACAGAACACCTTTCTCCTATGGTTAAAGTACCACAAGGATCACTTCACCCAGGCGAACATCAACACGTATCCTCTAGGCATCCAGGCCGTCGGCATTGTGGCCAACATGCTTGCCGCTTGGCACATGGATGCTACCGGCCAGAGAGTTCCCATGGCAATTCTTGCGTGTCTGCTAGAGGTGGTTGTGGGTGCAATGCTGCTGGTTCGCAACCTTTCATTCGCAGGAACCTTTTTCGCCTTCTATCTCGCTGGAACGGCGTACATGGTCAACCCACTCATTTTCGGCTGGGCGAATATCATCTTGCAGCGAACGGGAGACGATGCTGTTCGCAGTGTGACCCTCTACTCGATGAACATTGGGTCCATGTGCCTATGGACTTTCTGGGGCATCATCTTCTATTCCGCCGCCGATGCGCCTTACTGGAAGAAGGGCTCCATTGCCCTGCTTGTTTGCTGCGCTGTCATGTTTGGCTATATCTGGCTTGTTCATTATGTGGGTGTTTTGTGACTCTTTTTATTTTTATAACCTGCTAATAGTCAATCTACAGCTCGACAAGTGGACGTTGAAGAAGTATGGAGACCGCACTCTTGGGGATCGTGAAGGCTCCCCTACTGAGCTCGATTCTGAGGTCAAGGGAAGCGGCGGGGCCCAGGTTACTAGAAAAGAGGTGACCAGTTGAGAAATCACTGTGCAAGGCCGTTAGCAATCCTCCTTCTCTACACTACAAGAGCACGCTTTGTCGACATGTAGCACTCAGTTGGTGTTTTCCACATCTGCATGAGACGGTCAATTTGTCGCACCAAGCATGACTTAGGGGCTAGTCAGCGGCTGCATATTGTCACAATGTAGAATTAGGAGCTAAAGACATGGCCAAACGAGGCGACAACTCGCAGGGTTAAATGAGCCCATTGAGAGGAATCCATAAGCCTAGCCAGCTCAGAAACCATGAGGCACTTACTAGTCTAGAGGTGAGGAGATAAAGAAGACGTACACCATGAACAAGGGGAGTGACTGGAAATACGTAAGTAATCATAAGTTCAGCTTCTCCAGGGTCAATCTTCTACTTACGCTCCAATCTCTATGTCGCGTCTGAATTGTTGAAGTTCATCTCATATCAAACGCAGCCTATGTCTTCATTAAGAGTAGTCACGTTGAAGTACCCTATATTCGTCCAGGTCAAGCGCCCAATCATGTTACGTCTGTTAAACCTCGGTCCAAGTGCTGATTGGACAAAGAGGCATTTCCTTTCCTGGTGATAAGTTGCTCAGAGCCACTTTCTCAGCACATACGACCATACCCACCGGAGAATTCGGGATCCCGTCCGCTCTCCCATCGACAAACCGGTGAGGGGTGGATTAGTAGTTGGGTCGGTGACGACCAGCGAATCCCCGCTGTTGTATGTTTTTTTGCCTATTGTTTCCCTTTGCCCCTAGTCGTAGCGTGTCTATGGCCTAGTTCGCCATCCAACTCGTCGAAGAGTATCGATCCAACATCTAGTCTTACAAAGCTTGTTTGGCGACTCTCGATTCTTATCCGGCCGAGATATGACTGCATTTTTGCCATCTGAAAAGCATTGCTGACGCCTATGCCTGAAGGGTAAACTTGGCTGCAGCGGAAGGTAGCTTTATTAGCACGACTGAGTGGAGAATCCTTTTACTGTGGATTGACATGGCCAAGGTCATTATATACCTAAATAGACTGGGAAACAGCTGCTGTAGTCTTGGGCGTCATAGTGACCTTTGATACGTGATCCGTCGATGGTCTTGATTGGGATCACCCTGACGCAACGTGAATGTGACCACATGATTCGAAAAGGACCATAAGAGAATGGGCATTCTCAGTATGAGTTATAGAGAGAGTGCTTCTTATGTGGCAGGGAAAGAAATCAATAAACCTGCCAATGTGATGATCGTGACAACGGTGTACCTGGAAATCCTTGCATGCTTCTGAGCGACATAAACTTCACGTAGCCCAAAGTGTGAATCTGTTGCGCTCCGGGCTCTACGTGAAGTTTATGTCGCTTAAAAGTATGCAAGGATTTGAGTCACTTGGAAATGTTTGACTTGCTGTAACCAGGTATAAAAACAGGGCTCCCCGCCGTATTTGCTTCTGTCCAACGAAGAACTCTCTAGTTACGTCTTTAACACTGCTTCACTTCCTGGTCACTGCTGTGGCGCTGTCATCGTCTTCACCCCGCTCGACGCGTCTGGTAATAACACAAAAACAAGCACCACCACACCGCGGATGCTACACATATTTCTTCAACCACAGGAACCGGCATCGCACAATATGGCACGTGTAAGGAAGGCCAAGGCCATGGCCGGCAAAGGCCCCGACCAGCCCTCCGGCTTCGCACCAACGCCTTCGACTCCGCGATCCAAATCTGCTCGTCGCACCGACATGATTCTCGCAATGAACGACCCATACATGCAGCAGATCATCGACGGGACAAAGACCTACGAGTTCAGAAAGTACAACATGGCTGGGATTGAAAGAATCTGGTTCTATCGCACTGCGCCGCATTCCGCCATCACGCACATTTGCCCTGTCAACCAGGCTGTGACGAGAAACCCTGGCCATGAGCCCCTCCCCGAAGATGGCCTTGGGAACAAGGACTACAATGAGAGGCACACAGACTATGAGGGCTACGACTACGCATACCGCATCAATGCAGTATATGAAATCAACACGACTGGGGGAAAGGGCATCACATGGGCTATGATGAGGGATGAGCACGGCATCAATGCTGGCACAATACCAGCTTCAGGATCAACGAAAAATCCTTTGAGGGCGCAACGATTGTTGAATAAGTATAGAGAAAGGCAGCATGATAGATACCCGCAGGCCTGAAAAAGGCCCATGAATAGCGTGAACCAAAGAACCGTTCTCTTCTTGAATGATGTTCACCGAGACCTGTATGCTTTCAAACCTGACTACCCTCCCATCTCAAGACTTTGCTCCGGGACCCAAGTCGCGGGACAGGAGTCAATGCTATCTTCCAGCCCAACAGTCTGCGTCATGCCGGAGCCCTTTGGAACCTTGGCCTCGCATTCATTGTAGCTCGGCGATTGACCATCGGACTGGGAGTGTCAGATCTTGCGACCTCTGGTGCCGTGTCAGGTAAGGAAGAGCAATGTACATCGAGGGATCTTGGAGACCGCTTAATGACACCGTGGTCGGCAATGTGTATAAATGCCCCCGTTCCCAATATTTCGCAATTCAGTTCCCAACGGGATGCTATATCATGTCCCTGGCTTCCAACATATCCTTCAGAAGACCACATTGAACTGATAGATGAACAACAGGTAATCGGCCTGTTAAGAAGGCTTAATGATCGAGAAGATGGACAGGCACATGCAGCCGCTCTGGGCATTTCCGATTTATCCGACATTCATCTTGGGAGCACTGGGCATTTGTTTGGATAACATTGTACATCACCCGTATTGGTCATTTGTTTGAATAGTATGCAACAACCCATTCCGCGAAGCCTTTCCCCATCCACAGAAGACCTCTCCCATTTATGACGCGATCTAGTGACAAATCACCCTTCCACATAGTCCATCATGATACCTCTACAAAATACAATCGGCCCTGGACGCAGTCCTGTCATCTCCCCGTATCCGCTTTACAACACCATTAGAAGGCGGACCGAGTTCGGACATCCTGTATTCGGTCAGTATAAGCATTTTGCAGTCGGAGAGATAAATGACGTACAGAGATCTTTCGCTCTATTTCCTCCACTGAGCGATCGAGCTCGCCGGCAATCTGTTGC
Organism: Fusarium cyanostomum; assembly: GCA_014824385.1. Taxonomy (NCBI): domain Eukaryota; kingdom Fungi; phylum Ascomycota; class Sordariomycetes; order Hypocreales; family Nectriaceae; genus Fusarium; species Fusarium cyanostomum. Next base: position 93,478 of record JABCKW010000085.1, on the reverse strand, counting down.
TTCTTGTCCTTGGGAAGCAATCTGTACCGCTCGCAGAGATCCCCGTCTATGACGCCCTTGACCGGCACATAATAGCCGCGGTACATGAGGTGGTCGCGGCCGACAGGTGACGGATCTTCAGTACGCATGTGTATCTCTAGCGTATGGAAGAAGTCGGCGTCGTCGCGTGTGATGAAGGGGATGAACACGCCGATAGTGCCCTGCAAGCCGCTCCAGACCAGGACATCCTGTCCGCCCACGACGAGGTTAGTCTTGGTGATGCTGGTCGGGATGTCTTGCGCAAAGAAGTGCGCCACTGGGTCAAGTCGGGTTGGGGCACCGTGGAGATACTTCCGTGCGTGGGTGACATGATCCCCCGGCTCGTCTGCCTCGAGGCTGGCCTGCTCGGGGCATCGCACGATCCAGAGGTTACCGAATTTGTCACCGCCAACCACCGACTCGTAGTCGACCATGGCCGTACACGTCGTCCACCGCGCAAGTGTATCGTCAATGAAGGGGAGAAGTCTCTGGGACTCGTGCTTGAACACCACCATTGTCACGCCTTGTTGGAGATCGCCGACGACGATACGGCTGCCCTGAGTCTGTAGAGACACGATCAACTGTGATGCCACGTCGACCTGGGCCTTTCGAAGCAGCTGCTTCAGGCCCAAATCGTAGATTCGCAACATCTTGCCGATTCCCGCGGCCAACCGGCCCTGGAAAGCCACGAGCGCCATCGGTGGCTCCTCTACCTTGGTCTTGTGGATAAACTCGAGCTCCCTCCCGTTTTGATGAAATCGATACACGTGGATATAACCCTCCGAGAATTGCCTAGGGTTGAGGACCATGTCCTTCCCAGTACCGACAATCAAGAAGCTCTCGCCTTCCTGGCCCGTGAAGGGGACCACCGCCGCACTGACGGCCGCCTCGTTGTTATCGAAATCGACCCTCTGAAGCACCTGTTCGCCGATGGGATCTACAATACTTATGCAGGAGGCCCACCGGCCTTTGCCACGGGGGTAACCAAACTCCTCCGGCGGTAGCACCTTGGCATCCCCATTTGTTACGTTGGGGTCTGCCAGCAACTGCGCACGTAGCTCAGGTCCAAGCGTGTTGCTGTCAGATTCAACCGTGTAAAAATAGGGCTCATCAGGGTGCTTGACAAATTGTCGTGGGGTGTATGTGAGAGGTAGAGATTTCCGAACCATGTTGTCACGTAGATTTTCGATGGAGAAGATCCTAGTGGCTGGGTTAGTGTATGTAGCAAGCAGGACTTTCTAACCACCCCAAGCGTCGCCAAGGGAGCTCAGACACACAAACATGCGTATCAACAGCATGGCATAGAGACGTGTAGGTAGGTAAGACTCACCGGAGGAAGTTGGCGTGGATCCCGATGATACCCTCCTCGCACTGCTCACTGCAAAAGTTCCATGCCCATTCCAAGTCTTCGTAGTCAAGAGGTGTCATCATGAAACCTCTTACAGGGTCGATATACCCCATCCAAGGCTTGGAGCTGAGAGCCAGGACACATGTTTGCCGCCTGACTGTAACCTGGAAGAGCTTGATAGCCTTCAGGCCGAGGAACCTTGTCTGCGTGTCTGTCAACTCTCCTGTGATTTCATCCAGTGCTGTTCGGAGATAGACCCCAGAGCTTAGACCGATGTGCAGGTATAATCTGGAGCTACCGGTCAAGGAGTCTTCCATCGCCATAATGCTTAGCGCAGAGGGCGCCGCTGTTAGAGCTTGTATGGACTTGCTCTCGAGCGTAGAGTCTGGATCTAAGCTGAGGATTCGAACAGTGCAATCGTCACATCCGACCGCCAAGAGAGAGCTCCGTAGACGGCCTTCGGGGACCTGGCCCAAACTGAGACAAGTCACAGTACCAAACATTTCTTTCTTCTGGTCATACTCGGCAAGAGATCCATCACTATCCATCTCGAAATAGACGATCTCTCCCGAGCTCAAGGCGACTGCAACCTGCCGCTCATTGGTTGCAGCAGCCACTATAGATCGATGTTGCGGAACGGGCCATTCGTTGATTTCTTGGTTGCGAATATGCCGAATGCCTTTGGGATGGATCTGTACTAGACCGTCGTCCCCGATTTGCTGGATGGCAAGGGTAGTAACAGAGGTAAGAAAGCCCGAGTCGCTCACTTGCTCGACTTCTTCCCCGACGCTCATGACCAATGTGTTATTGGATGAGGTCAGGATGATGTATGCGTCGTATTTGTCTTGGCTTGTCAGCCTCGTCGTCCAAACGCCAGAGACAGTTCCCGGTAGCTCAGAAGTCACCACCTCATTGACTTCCAGTCCATGCTTGAGCATCCGAAAGTGGCTCCTCGCGCCATTGCCGCATACCGAATAGATCTGTGGCGCATCTTCTCCCGTTAAATTGGCCACCTTGGAGTCCAGAAGCGGACTCATAGAATCGATACCTTCTACCAGGATGAGATTTTCCAGAGGTCGTGGGGAAAAGTAGATGGGCTGGTAAAAGGCGCGGGGATCGGTAGGGAAGTCCTCGCTGGTAAACTCGGGTTCTTCGTCGTCGTCTCCAAGCTTTTCAAATTGATAGAAATGATGGTTCCCAAACTCAGTGGCAACAAAAAGAAACCCACTCTTGAGAATACAGAGACTGTTCGCAACTGGAACAGTGTCGAAATACTTGATCTTGATATGCCGCACCTCTCCTGTTAGACCCCCGTCGCTATCCTCTTGCATATCCAACGTCACCTTGAAAAGGTCGCCGTCTTCCGTCTGCAGCAAGAAGAAGAAGGCTTCCGGGCTGTTCTTTAGCTTGTGCATCACCCCGCAAACAATACTTCGCTTGCGTTGCGGGTCCTCTGTAGCGCCTCGCCGCCGGGGAATAGCGACGCGGAGTGCCTCCTGGTTCGAGTGTCGGTACGTAACGCTTTCCTCTCCACACACGAGCACGCCGCTTGGGCCGTCGCTTCCCCCAGGGACTTGGAAGAGTAAGGAGGACGTCGGGTCGACGGGTTCCGACCACTTGCGGACCACATGGTTCAGGCCTAGATCCAGTTCGTAGTACACGAGCTCAACGTCGGCAGAGTCTTGTGCAGATGTATCCTCGTTCAAGTCTGAGTAATCCGTCTCCAGAGATGCAAACACAGGATTCGCATAGCCCACGTCGAGCGCCACCATAGAGAAGACGAGGAGGCCATGCTTGTGCGCCTCGAGAGGGGAGGATATGGTGAGTTCGGCCTGTGAGTTGCGATTGAGAACGTAAACGAGCTTGTTCTTCTCGATGGAGGCAATCATACAGGCTCGGCCCTTGGGATCGGCAGCTAGGTATTGGCCCGGGACAACTCGGCGCACGCCAGATTTGCCAAACGTCTCCAAATGAACGCGAGAGAAGCGGTTTTGGGCGGCGAGGTACTCGAGGATAGCGATACGGCCCGCGTCGGTGGCGACGATGATGTAGTCTGAGAAGTTAGCTCCATCTTCCTGACGTTGAGCTCAAGCGCAAATTCCGCGCGCGCTCACCGGCTTCCAATCAATCATCATGAGCAGCCTTGAGAACTCGCACTTACCTCTGGAGCTTCCCGCAAGGCGGAACGAGGCAACCGATCGGATGATGCTGAAGACGTCTTGCGAGACGAGCGTTTGGACTCTGCTCAGGGCTGGGTCGGGGCGGAGGAGGGTCAGGAGAGAGCCCGACGCGGTGAGGATCTGCTGTTCCTTGGTGCCCGAGAACTGGCCGATGATGGCTTGCGTGATGGCCGTTGGAGGGTGGATCGACAGCGAGTAGAGAAACATGTTGGATGTGGCCGCCATGGTGAAGGTTCGGGGACGTAGTCCGGAGTATGGGATGGGTGGTGGCTTACTCGCTCTGCGCGAGACGCCAATATCTGGCGAAGTCTTTCATAAAACGGCCAATGGGTAGCAATGGCAGCCTTTTGGTGACAGAGAGAAGTGTATTGGCAGCTCAAGAAAATCCACAACAGCCTCGTTGGAGGGGCAGTGGATCATGTCACGTGCGCGACGTGGAGAAATGATATTCCGTAGAGTATGTACTCTGAAGGTAAATCCGCTGAGATGCTCTCGGAGGGCGCTAATCGAGCTTACCACCGATATCAGTGTAGAAGACCCTAGTATCTAGTCCTTACTCTATGCTAATTCGGCTGCTAATGGGGGTTATAAGTCCCATATAGTACATTGTCTGTTGCTCAGGATAAGTCCAGGCTAGTTCAGCTTTCAGTCTACGCCAAGAATTAATAGCACCGTGTTCGGGATGGACACGGCCCTTAGACTAGAGAGGCAGCACGGATTTATCAGATTAGTAAAGCTTTCCACCAGTACAGATATGGCTTTTGTTCCATGTCCCTGCTGAAGTAGGCGGAAGCCTTCTCGAAGACCATCGCCTAATGTCAAGGGATATAGGTACCGCTACTTCTATTGTAACGTTCAAACTCACAAAGGTCGGCTGCTTGGCAAAGTGAATGCCCTCAAATGAACGATTGATCCGTGGCTGCACTGGAATAGAAAGGAGATACCAAAAGCACCTTGTTGGATTATTTGATGTTAAATCGTGGGGATGAAATGCAATGTTGCATCCTCCACGCGGCAATGGCCAGGGGTTTGTCGACAATGCGCCACCTCAGTCAGCCATGGTCCACCGGTATATACATAACCCAGTCGCGGTTGTTAAGCAATTATACATCAAGTGATTCCGGGGGGGCCACGGCAATAGTGATTGAGGCGACAGTAGTGTCTGTCATTATGGCTGATATACCGTGGTTAGTATCTCACGAAATCCGGGCACTTGCGTCTCCAAACATCTCACTCGACCATTCTATAAGCTGCCTACAAGATGTAGCCAATCACTGAAGGCGCTAAGATGACCGGATTCCGCGAGATGCTACGGTAGACGGGCCACACCCCATCAGGGCTTGCTTGGAAACACTTGCCCAATGTTGTGAGCATTTGACTAGCTTCCACGTCAGCCTTCCATAGGTCTCCATTGAAAATCGGTTTCCCCTGACGTAGGCATCCTATCCGGGCACTGTGGACGATGTGCAAGCTCGTGCTCAACATCAGCACCAGGATTCATGGCTAATGACGTACCTGGAGAGCATTTCTTAGAGAAGTTGTAATACAACGTTTCACAGGTCTTGTAGTCTCCTTTGTGCCGACTATTGACCTATAAGCTTGGGGATGGGAAGGCAAATCTCTGGTGAAGGCTTGGCGAATTATACCGCTTCCTGGCATGTAAAACCAGTCGATGCGGAGTGCGGACTCTGTGAAACGCGGATTTCCGGAAATAAAATGAACTAATTACATAACGAGGAAAGGTTGCCAAGGTTGTAGGTCATGTACTCCGCACGTAACCCTACTTTACTACGTACGGACTCAGGTAGCTAAAAAAGAATATCATCCGATTGGCACGGCCATACTGAAGAATCCACATCTATGTCCAGCGCTTGGCGATCAGGCCTTTTGTTGATGGGCATATGCACCAATAACTCCTCGATATATAGCCTGTGGATCCTCCAGATCCCTTCTTGGCCCGTGGTTGGCTCAAGCGTAATTAAGGATCTCACACTTGCCTGTTGTGTTGACCAAGCTTGAGCTGGAATAGTAAAGACTCCGCAGGCATTGATTTCCCCGGAGTACGGGGTTTCCGAGTGTCCTTGCCCATGGAATGTGACGGTGCTGATATTCTTTGCCGGACCCATCTCCTCGGATTTAAGCCCTGCCTTTGCATTGCCGCTTATATAAAGGAGACCCCCCAATTTAGTGAGCCAGCTCTGTAGGCCTTTGGCTAGGTAACCTCCACATATTGAGTGAGTGGCTGCAGTTTCTGCGATGCGGTTCATGCCCAAAATCTCTGCCATGTCCTTGATCCAAGTCCCGCTCGGTGCTATAGCAGCACCCCCATGCACAAACGATGTGTTCAAGTCTGTAACACTTGACAACGCCGAAGTGCTCTCAATTAATACGACTACCTCCAATGTCACCGCTGAGCCGTCCCCCCCCGGCCCGACAAACCCCGGGAAAACCATCCTAGCCTGCCAGGTCTCAATTCAGTATACTCATCCAGGCTGGAACGACACAATCAACACGTTCGTTTGGTTGCCAGTTTCGGGCTGGAACAAGCGGTTCGTCGGTGTGGGTGGTGGAGGATGGTCTACCGGCAACGTTGACGAAATTTCCCAACCTGTTTCACAAGGTTATTCTGCAGTCACTACGGACGGTGGCCATGTTCTCAGTATCGGGTATGATAAAGACCTCTCTTGGGCGACAACCAGCGAGGGCAACCTCAACTGGTACGCTCTGCAGAACTTTGCATCTGTTGCTTTGGATGATGCCGCTACCTTGGGAAAGGCGGTCACGGCAGCTTTCTATGGGAGAGAGCCCGAGTATTCTTACTGGAACGTACGTATACAATATTCCCGGGAAAGCCCTTGCCAAAAGAGCTACTCTGTGGTAAAGGCGACCTTGAGACCTTTACATCTATCAACCGAGAGTTTCAAGACATCACTCATGTATGGTTGTCGAAAACGCTGACTCTTTGTACTAGGGCTGCTCTACGGGCGGACGTCAAGGCCATATGATGGCACAGAGATATCCCACCCAGTACAACGGCATCCTAGCAACGGCTTCGGCCTTTAACTGGGATAAGTTTATTGTGTCAGAGTACTGGCCACAACTTATGATGGATCTTCTCGGTACCACTCCCACACTGAAAGTTGCAGGAAAAAGAGATTAACACTGGCCGTACAGATTACTATCCTCCTATCTGCGAGCTTAACGCCATCACAAAGGCGGCTATTGATTCGTGTGATCCGTTAGATGGACTCCGCGATGGAATTATTTCTGACCCAAACAAATGCCACTTCGATCCAAAGAGTGTAATTGGCTCGTCAGTTGATTGCAAGAACCCAACTGGAACCATCAAAATCTCAAAGGAAGCTGCCGAGATTGCATCCGCAGCGTGGTTCGGCCCCAGGTCGGAAGATGGCAAGTTTCTCTGGCATGGAGTTGGCCACGCGGCGGATCTCAGCGGTCTTGCCAATACGACGTGCACTTCGCTGTCCGACTGTACTCCAAACCCATTCGACGTCTCAGTAGGATGGCTCAAAACGTTTCTCATGCAGAACTCCACGGGCGATCTCCACAGCTTGAACAAGTCAGGCTATAGCACGCTGTTTCGTCAGTCGGTAAATCGGTTCGCCTCCGTTATCGGTACAGCTGACGCGGATCTCACGGACTTCAAGAACGCAGGAGGCAAGATGATATCCTGGCACGGCACTGCGGACGAAGTGATTCCCTTCAATGGCTCTGTCAGTTATTATGAGCGTGTGCTCGAGGGCGACTCCAAGGCGGCAGATTATTACCGGTTTTTCGTGGCTCCGGCAGTTGGGCATTGCTTTGGCGGCCCTGGATGGCTTCCAGGGAGTGCTTTTGAGTCTCTGGTCAAGTGGGTGGAGGATGGCGTCGCACCAGATACATTGGACGCGGAGACTATGCCAACTGATCCTGCGGACAAATCAAGGGCCATAAAGCTTTGTGCTTACCCCAAGATGCTTAAATATGACGGTGGGGATCCAAACCTTGCCTCATCTTTTTCTTGTAAATAGATATAAGACGCTGTTCTAGCAGATAGCTTCTAGTTCAGAACTGCCTCTAAGCGAGACAAATTCGTCACCTCCAGTTTGTCTGTAGTGATATCAGGGTTGACTCGTGATTATATCAGAGAACCAAAATCATAGTGAAAATAGGTCGGCAGAAATGGCCAGGCTGTGGCGGACATGATAATGGCCTACGGCTGACCAGTTGCGCCGTCGCTTGGCTTATGAGTCCATCAGTGGTGCTCTACTTTTCCAAGCTCTTCAAGAGTGTATGGCCCCTGCTAACAACCTCAAAAGGATGATAGATATAAATACTAACGGTAAGAAGCCTGACTTGTTTGGCCGACTTGGTAGTCTGTACGAGACACAAAATGAACCTCCCGAATGGAGAACGTTTCCTCTTTTGCGCTTGCTTAGCTCTTTGATAAGCGGACAGCTAACTTGAGAGGTATCAAGGGCGATTCGTTTCGCAATATTTGAACATGGCTACTCTAGGAAACTACACTCTGGCTAGAGCTTGCTATCATGTCTCATGTCTTGCCTTTGCTTTTTCTAATGCCATTTGGTTCCTCAGTATTACAAGGTGCGATTTGATTCTGTTACCCTCTTGTCTCTCATACGCCAGACGTACATTTTCTGATAAACCTGACAGGTAGGTCTTGACCCATCATTAATTCATATTCTTGAAGAGTGCGTTCAGCTGAGTCTAATATTCCGCTTCAGAAACTGTAGTTGAAGGCTGGGGAGCAACAGGCCTGCGGCCGAATTTTCTTGCAGCATTGTCTACTAAGCCCCAGACGAGATATTGAGCTTGGCCTTCCTGTATGATGAACAGTAGCAGAGGTTGGACCCCTTCGTCATGTTGAAGGCGAACGATCCAATCCTTGTCTCATAACAAATCAAGGGTGTCCACTGTGTTATGCTGGTCTCTGGCGGCCCGAGTGACCCGAGCGGCCCGATGCGCTAGCGCAGAACTCTGTCAGTACTTTCCCTCCTCTTACACCAAACCTAACGATATAATGCAGTAGAATACAAGGGTGTGGAATCGGCGAGCCTTCGGCGCTGCTACTCGGCGAAATTAAGGGGCATCTGAAGCTTCGATAGGGGTAGCAGCGACAACGGGAGTGATGACTGCCGGGGCTGACCCATGTAAGTGCTCCATCCAAGCTCATTCATTCGTTAAATAGCAGCCCTTGCAGGTTCGCTAGCTGCCGTTGAGATGTTTTACTGCGCGTTAGCCAACCGGGCAATACGACGAGACGGGGAGCCGGGAAGATAACCCCACAGGTACTTATCACTGTTGTTATAACCCTGAGATTCGTAGAGTTCCAACACCTGACATGACGTGACGCATTATGACCGCAGAATTGGATGGTGGTCTGATGGCAGAAAGGCGAACCGGGGTGGAAAGTGGGGAAAGAAGTCTCGACTAGAAACCCTCTTCACTCATTCTCATTCTTGCAACGTCAAGTATTTCAAACAAAGATGGCTGAAGGACCAGTGCCGCATACCCCAACGCATTTGCAGGAGGCGTTGGCCGCGAACGTTTTGCAAGCAGATGTGAGCAACTTCCGAACTATGATGTGCCGCATGTCTCGTGCTGTGTGTTCTGCTGACACCCCTGCTTTTCCAGGATAATCCTTGGGATACCGATTCTGCTATAAATGCGTCGTGGGTTTGAGACATTCAATCTGGGCTATTGGTCTCTAATAATATCCTTAGAATGACAAACTACAAGTATGTTGTGCCCTAAATAGCCATGAATATTGCATATATCGCTGATAGAAGCTGATATCCCTGACTTAGATACGAGGTTAGTACTCGAGGGGCCTCCACTTCCAGACACTGACAATGCCATAGAATGGGCGTCGCTACCATGCATTTCGCGAAGGCACCTATCTACTAGTATGTATCCAATAACACCCGTGACAGCCGAAGAGAGATCTAAGAGTGTCATGGCAGCCAAACGACGAGGAAGAGCAAGATCGAATGGATCTGGTGCATCACCTATATTGTCTAGCACTTGGAGGCGAGCTCGGTTATGCTCCTATTTCTGGCCAGGTCCAGCGCGTGCTTGACCTCGGTACAGGCACTGGGATCTGGGCCATGGACTTCGCAGAGTAAGGACCCTGGTCCCAGTTATTCTATTCTCTGGCCTCTTCGGTCTCATAGCTGACATTATGAACTCGAGTCAACACCCATTCACAGAAGTAATGGGTACTGATCTTAGTCCCATACAACCTGGATGGTAATCAAGTCTTTCCCTCCTTCCCGATCACATTCTCATACCTATTGTCTCATAGGATACCTCCGAACTGCATCTTTGAAGTCGATGATTTCGAATCGGATTGGTCTTACCATAAGCCTTTCGACTATATCCATCTTCGAGAATTAGAAGGATGCATTAGCAATGACGATCGACTTTTCCATCAGGCATTCCAGCACTTAACTCCGGGAGGGTTCATTGAGTTGCAGGCAACATACTCACGCTTTCTCTCCGATGATGGTACTGCGAAGAAGGCAGAAAATACCCAACTGTGGCTTTCGACCTTGACCAAAGGCTTAGCGCACTTCGGCAAGCCTCTTGATTGTGCTATCGAATGGAAGCAGAAGTTGGAAGCTGCTGGATTTGTGGATGTCGAACAAATCATTCTCAAGGTTGGCAGCTCTTGAACAGTTCCCCTGTGAGCCATCTGAGAAATTCGGATATTGATGACTCGGCCTAGGTACCTATCGGTGGATGGGCGAAAGATCCAAAACTCAAGGAGCTTGGAAAATACCAGGGTATTCAGCAGATGAAGGCAGTCGAGTCGTATTCGCCTGCTGTTTTTGCACGTGTTCTTGGTTGGAGCAATGAAGAGATCCAGGTGCTCATTGCCAAAGTGAGAAGGGAACTCAATGATCCGGCGATTCATATCTACATTCCAGTCTATTTCATCTGGGGGAGGAGACCTTGATCGGTGTCTACACTTGGTAGAGCATCGACGCGTGTGGGGACTTGAAGGATGAGATACACAACCAGCTTGTTGATAACCGCATGTCGAATAGACAATGCAACAGTACTAGTGGATCTGAGACTTCAAGAAATACAGACAAGGTTTCTTCCACATGTGTCGCGAGTTGGAGGGAACAGAGCATGTAGAAAAATTGATAACTGGCCAAAGTTCAGGGTAGAGAGGCGAGAAATGTAGACATAGAGATACAGCGTACCAGACAAACAATACACGTCCTATCTTAGTCCTGCAGCATCTCCTTATACTCTGGGAGATCCCAATTCTTGACATCCTCTCGAAGAATCCATCTGCCCATCAAGTCCAACCTCAAGAAAGAAGCCACCCCAACAACATAGAGCAGTAGCTCAATACCAATTGGAGACGTCGGCTTCCAGAAGTCATTCGCACCTTCTGAAACTCCCTTCTGGACCTGGCTCATGAAAGGCTTGAATTTGTCCTGGTACGCCTTGAGTGCCGCAGCAAGCCCAGCGTTGATGTCTTCCCCCGTCGACGTGGAGCTTCCAACGTGTCTCCCAATCTCCCCGGCCAAGACGTAAGCTCCCACAATACCCGAAGTCGTCCCCATCCCAGTGTTCGCTGACGGGCAGTAGCAGGCATCTCCCACGAGCGTCACGCGGCCATGGGACCAAGAGTCCAGCTTGACGAGGCCCATGCGCTCGCAATAAAAGTCATCGGACTTCTGCATAGCCTTTAGTAACTCTTCCGTCTGCCACCCTGCGCCCTGGAAGATTTCGGCAAACGCCGCTTTCTCTTCTGCCACATCGCCGCGACGTGCGTTGTTGAGTCGCCCCGAGTCGGTCGAACATAATAGGTAGATCTGCATCGCATCGGGTCGGTGCCGTCGGGTCATGATGCTACGTCCGCCGGGCGCCAAGTACATTGTCGCTATGTACTCTTCTCTCTCCGCTATGGGTCGCATTGTAGTGAAGTAGGCTACGAAGTCGCGCTTGAGGGGATGGAATCCGACATCGGTACCTGATCCGAGCATCATCCTGCGAGTTCGCGACCATTGGCCATCGGCACCAACCAGGAGATCGTACTGGTCAGTCTTGCCGTCAGAGAACCGGACTTGAACAGAGTCATGCCCGTTCTCGATGCTGTCAACTGACGAGTCAAAGATGTACTTGATTCGATCTCTGGCAGCGTCGTATATAAGTCGGACCAGATCCCCCCTCATGATCTCATAGTCGGTCGTAAACGCCTGCAGGCCCTTGCCTGTCCTGTTTGCGGGGAAATACGCTCGGCGTCTGCCTGACTTGTCGACGACTTGTATGCCTTCCTCAGGTGCTTGCTTGGCGCGGAACGCCTGCTCGAGGCCCATACGCTTGAGGACTTGAATGCCATGGCCTCGAAGGTCTATCTGAAGACCAGTCGTCCGCAAATTAGGGAAGCGCTCGACTACAGTGACATCGTGACCGAGCTTTGAGAGCCAGAAGGCAAGTGCGTTTCCGGCGATTCCTCCGCCGCTGATGAGGACCTTGATTCGAGACATTCCTGATTTGGAATTCTCACGGCAAAGGACGATAGGAAAGAGTCGGAGCAAGAATATCGGGCAAGACTAAGAGATTGAATGTGCAAGATGGAACATTAGTAAAGACTCCATAAATAAGGATCTCAACGAAGGATGCGGCTCGAGTCAAAAAGGGAAAAGACCGGTGTTATTGTCCATGAACCTGTATGTTATCCAATCACATAGATTAATTTGAGCTGACCGCAGCCTAAATTCCTACATAAAATCACCGCTTACACCCGCCGACGGAGATTTATAAGGCCGCTTAAACCCGTCCAGGGAAGGCCTACTGTTAGAAAAGAAGGGGGAAAGGAAAACTGATCGCAGTTGCCGTAGCTGCTAAATCCGGGTGCAGCCATTATAGCAGCAAAAGAGGGAAAGGCCGGTTGCAACCCTCGTGGCTGCTCGAGGTTGGTTGCAGCTATCGCGACTGCCAATAACGAAGAAGACTACCTGTAACCCATTTTAGGCTAGTGTTTAAGCTATACAGAGGCAGGTCTCCAGGCTGTGCCCAAGCTGCGAGAAGTGATTCCCGCCACGTATGTTGTGGGATGGCGGCATGAGGCCGAATAATGCAGGACTGGGGTTATTGAGCCAAAGCTGAGGCTTGTAATGCAGTTGAATAACTTTATTAAAGCCTAAAACCATTGCCACTCAATCACCAATACATCAAGAGAAGTCCGCATCCGATAGGAAGAAGTCCAAGTCAAAGTCTAGTGCCGACCCTTCCTGCTCATCAAGGCTCGCTGACGTGAAGCCCACGTCAAATCCCAGATTCAAGGCCATACCAACCTGCGACTGTAACAGACCATAGCACAGTTCCAAGCTCTCCCTAGCGCTTTGTGCAATCTTTAGCTCATGTGGAACACCCGCTTCTCGTGCCTCGACGAGCGCCATGATCATGTTCAGGAACATGTGGCTCTTGATATTTGTCTCTCCCTGCCGGATGCGCTCCAGCGATAGGTCCATTATACCTCTCACGACCCTCTTCAAAGAATCTCGGTCCTGCAAGTTGCGGCGCAGTGTACCGTCGAGACGTTGTAATTCGGTCTGCTGAATGAGCTCAAAGGTGATGGCAGTAAACGCGTACCGGAGACCCTCCCGGAACAGGCCAGAGTTGATAGACATGAGCCGAGAAAAACTTTCATCCGGCTCAGGCGAGATTATCGCCATCGCTACATCCAGGTTGACCTTGAGCGAGTAATGAAACAGGGGGTTGGCACGGGCTTGGCTGGCGAAGGGGCAGTGCAAGGGAATTATGCACCGGCGGATGAGATATTCCAGCAAGTTTCGATGGAAACGCGTTGTAGAAGGCTCGTTTTCTTTCAAGAAGCTATTGCATGATCGCCAGGCCTCGGTAATCTCGGAGCTAAGCGCAAGGGCGTCGATGTAGGAGAGTTCCGAGTGCAGGCCACTCAGAAGCTGAAGGATGCGAAGGCGAGTTGGCAGTGAGTCAAGAAGCACGAGCTGAGTAGACATCTGTGTGTAAACACTCCTAGGATGAGGGCGTATCTCTGTTGCCGACTCGTCCAGCTCATCATCGTTGATGTTTGACGGTGCCTCAGTATCGAACTCGTCAAAAGAGATCCTCGGAGGCATCGCCGTATCCAACGACGACTGAACCGCCATCTCCAGTATCGTAGCCCACGCCCTCCTTCTGAGCTCAGCTTGTAGTAGGGGCATTGATGGGAGATGTTTTGGATCGCGATGCAGGCCGACTTGCATAGCTCGATGCACGAGCGATCCTACCGATATCCACGCCAAATCGCTGCCGATGGAAAATATTTGCCGAGCGAGGATAGTGAGGCAGTAGATTTGGATACCCGAGACGTCGAGACGATCTTTCTTCAACGGGCCGGAGAGCCATATCTGAGCGGCATGGATCCATTGATGGACCATTTCCCGAAAGGCAGAAGCTGTGTCCCCATGGTTGTACAGGCTCGATCCGATGGCAATTACGACTAGTATCTTTAGACGCAGGCTGGCAGGCGAGTTTTCGGGATCGTTCCAGTATCTACGATACTCAACCCAAAAGCTGGGTATGTGAAAGACCCGATATGCCACTTCAAACGTTCGCAAGTACAGACGTACCATTTCATCAGCCACGTCGCGGGCGATAGGAGTGCAGCTAACCTCTGGGCAGGATAAGCCATTTCCCGGCTTTCCCGCCTTGATGATTCTCGCTGCGTCCTTGCATTTCTGCAGGAGGTGGCCAACTTGGGCAATCTCGGCGTCGGTGTTGGGATCTTGGGATAAGGTTGCTTCATTGTTACCGGTAGCTGCGTTGAAGCACGCGTAGATGGGCTCAAACTTGGGAAATTGTTAGTGAGACAGTTATAAGGCACAGCGGCACGACCAAAGAAGAGAAATTGTACCTCTGTTGCTGCACCCATCCAGTGGCTCCATCTCAAAATCCTTGTCTTGTTGAGAACGATCTGCGAGTCCTGGAGGCCTGATTGCCGTGCGAGTATGTTCCGACCCGTCTCGGAGAGTCCGTGAACAGGGCTAGATGCGGTTGACTTCTCGAGCTTCTGCACTCGTAGGAGAAGATCATCGAGACGTTGGCTAGTTGGTGCATGGGACTCATTGCGGCTATTGACGTTGACTTCCGAAGTGCCAAGTTGCTCTACTGCCGGGGTTGTTGTAACCCCCAAGCTCAGGGAGTCATTATCCTGCTCTCTAGGTGTGCTTCTCTGCTGGACTTGTCCTAGGGGCGAGTGCCCTCCCGTTGACGGACTCAATGGACGCTGCACAGCGGGCTCTGCAGTTCCTCGATAGATCTTGTACTGACATTGCAGCTTGGCCGAGATGCAATGCGTACATGGCTCGCTTCGGTCACACTTGATCTTGCGGCGGCGACATTCGACACACGACAGGGCTGGACGTCGCCGTCGTCGGGGGAGTCGCTCCATTGCTATGGGCCAACAGCTACCAATTCACTTCTCGGCCGTATCATAACGATAAAGACCGAGTATGGTTGTTCCAAGATAGCAATACGGTTGGAAGATGGAAGGAGAGGACACGGCCCTAAGCGGACATGCTTCTGGCGCCGCTTATGGCCGCTTACGACCGCTTACGGCCGCACCATGGGTCTCTAACTCCGCCAATCGCTGTCGTGTATTTATTCACCTACCCTTCGTTATCAAGGCATGATTATCACACAACGCGCTGTGCTGGATTTATTGACTTGACATGCACTTAAATCTGGGGAGCCTCAGGCTAAATTTACCCAGAATCCTTCCACGCTTGACGTTTTTATTAGCTACTTTCCTGGCACATGCATTGAAATGGGAATCAGCTGACAACGAGCTTGATCTTTATCAACTGGATGCTCTTCAACCTCGATTTTCTGTTTATCAGCTTTAGGGTCTATACCAAAGATAATAATTATAATCCTTGCAACCTATACCTACATCCGTCATGGTATCCATGCATTGGCCAAATATCTCCCTACAACAGCACAAAAATCAGCAAGGTCATTATACAGCCAAGTGCCAAAAATGAATATGATCTCGCTGGGGATCGAACCCAGAATCTTCTGATTCGTAGTCAGACGCCTTGCTGTAATCTTGTCAGTGGATTGCAGAGAAGGATGAGAGAGTCATTTTTTTTTCTTACCCATTGGGCCACGAGACCGATTGTGCTTTCCGTCGGCGCGAATTGCGCCATATGTGCAAGGGGAGATCACGACGGCAATCCCTTCTTTTGTATCTTACGTGGCATTGCCAACAACATCACCGCTTCCTTACCTTGAGAAGATTACTTGGCTTGACACGATGGCTGATCATAATTCGCCGACTAGAGATGACTCTCAGATGTGGCCACCTTGGAGTCTCCTATACTTTACCTTCAGTAGCGTCGACACCGATGCAGAGCTGTTGGTCATGTGCCACGGCAAACGCTTCATCCTCCAACTCTTTGCGGAGAATTTCTCTGATAGTCCTCGCTTGAAGGAGCGCTACCTCTTCTTTCTACAAGTCGCCGAGGAATTCGAGCTAGATGGAGTCACTGTTGAGGACTTCTGGGACTGGGCGGTCGAGCCACTGTTCCCTAAATTTCGGGAACTGCCGCCTTTGGATGAAACGCGAAGGTCAACTCTTCAAGACTTCTTCTTCCCCGAGACGTTCGTGTATACCTTGCGGGCAGTCTCTGATGAATTAGTCCCCGAAGTATATGAGAGCAAAGAAGCTGAACTTGACCCATTTGGTGTTCTTCTCAATGACGAGCTCTGCGCGCCGTGGAAGTCATTCCGCCCACCCGAAGTCCAAGTCTGCGAGGTGCCCGTCATCGGTCCACCGAATCACACACCAAGCAAGGTCCTTCTACCAGATGGAACCGTCGCATTCTTCAAGCTCATCCTCCGCGGCGACAAAGGGTTTTTAAAGAGTGAGCTAGCCAAGTACAAAGAGCTCGCCGACGCACACCTAGACGCCGCACTGCGAATTTCACGCCTCCTAGGAATAGTGCGGGATGAAGACGGTCGGGTGTTTGGACTTCTACTCAACTACATCGACTGCGGACGCGTGACGCTGACTTGCGCGGTGAAGCCGGACACGCCGGTGGCACTGCGACAGAAATGGAAGACGCAGCTCAGTGATACTGTTGGACAGCTGCATAAAGCCGGTGTTGCTTGGGGAGATGTGAAGCCGGATAACGTCCTGATTGATAGGAACAAAGATGCATGGGTTATTGACTTTGGCGGCGGGTACACGGAGGGATGGGTGCCCAAGGCCTTGGAAGGGACGGTAGAGGGTGATGGAATTGCGCTGGAGAAGATGGTGGAATATATTGGCGTTTAAAGAAGCTCTCAGTGAGCAATATCAACCTTTCCTATGAGATGACCTTAACTCGGTGGGCCGCACGAGTGTCGGTCGGCTCCATGCTGACAATGCCATGTGAATACCTCCTTTGATCAACGAGGAATCGAGTACAGTGGTAGCATGGTATACTATAGCCTAAACATATCTAACTTAACTCCTTGTTCCACAAACCCCAGTACTGATCTGCAACTTCCTTTACTATATCCTCAAAAGTCCCAAGTTCTAAACCCAAGACAGTCCTCGTCTTCTCGGCATCTTGCGGAATACGCGTAGTGGTCTGCCTGCCTCTAGCAAAACGACATACAAAGAGAGGCTAGAATAAGCATCAGAGAAGCAGGCCAGCCCACATTAGTGCCTGCAAATGAAGCCCCACGGGAGGTAGTTGTGGTAGCAGCAGTGGTTGGCCCGAAGGATATCGTAGTTGCTACGTCGCCGGTGATAGAATTATCCTGGGTGGTGGTCATCGGGTCCTTGTCCTTCTCACGAGTTAGTAGTGTACGCTTAGAATTACCATTTATGCCCTCACCGTTGAAGTTTGCAGAACTTCAGTAGCAGCTTCACAATTTCGAAACTCCCAGATATCAGACGTAACGAGAGTCTTTCCGAGACATGATTTGCGTCCATCGATGTCGCATACAGAGGCGAGGGAGACAAGTGAGCTCTCACAGCGGCAGCTAGTGTAATCTGCCGACTTGGTAAAAGAGGACGAGCAGGCGGTGATTGATTGGCTCAGCTGGGCGCAGCTTTCAGCATAACTCTGGCATGTGTCAAGGTCCACGGTTCTTGTTGGACCGGCTGCGCTGGGGGTCGTGATGTCGCTCGAAAGGTAGGGACTGCAAGTTTCGTCCCAAATGCCGATCTCATCATCAAGAGAACTATCGAATTCATTCCCCAGGCGACATTGCCTGAATTCTTCCTTGCACCTAAGTTAATTTGGTTAGTTTCCTTTACCCCTGCCACAGGCCTGGTACTTACCCGACGTAGGCATCTAGAAGCTCTTGGGTGCAGAAGCAGTTGATGGTTTCTTGTTTTGAGAGATCACTGCATTTCTTGATGATTGAACCAACGTTGTCGCAGTTGGGGAACTTTGTGATATCTCCTACGCAGTCGGTAGGGTGGAGAGAAGCTCCGTGGCACCCACCCAACAGGCCCAGGAGAGTAGCGAGGGTAATGATAGGTCGAACAGAAGGAATCATTATGATGGAAGGACTTTGGGCTGGACTGTGGCCCTCCATCGACCCTACCAAACGCGATCTTATATGTTAAACCCCCGAAATGGGCCGGAGCGAGGCGGAGATCTACACCTCAACTAAGAGTTCTCCTAGTCGGTAAATTAAGCCATGGCGTTGGCAGCTGTGCCTTGCAGGGCGCAGTTCAAGGCTTCAAGCTCACCATGAAAAAAGGCGGGAAGGTCGAGGCAATTCGATTCCATTGTGGCTTCGATAGTTTGCAAAGCCAATATCAAGCTAATGTTGGTAGCTCAGGCTCATAATGACCTAAGTGGAGGGATGGGCCAATTCAAGTCTGATGTGGCTTTTCAGCTTGCAAGCCAATTGGAGGTCACGCGGACGAGACAAAGACAGCTTGCAGACTATGTTGAGCCAAAGTCTGCCTTGTTGTTAGACTGGAGGCAGCCAGTTGGGCGGATTACCA
This sequence comes from Fusarium cyanostomum, assembly GCA_014824385.1. Taxonomy (NCBI): domain Eukaryota; kingdom Fungi; phylum Ascomycota; class Sordariomycetes; order Hypocreales; family Nectriaceae; genus Fusarium; species Fusarium cyanostomum. The sequence goes on along the minus strand of JABCKW010000085.1, from coordinate 74,913 downwards.
CGGGAAGTTCCATTCCTTCTCCCTTTGTCTTGCTTTCAGCTGCCAGCAATCCCGCATGCTTGGGTTCTGCCTGTGAATAGAGAGTGGGCTTGAATTCCATAAAAATATGGTGTTGCTCCAATTCCTGTCGCCAAGATTAATAAATACTCGGGTGCTTCGAGCCACCAACTGAACACATCTATCCACCATTCACATGCTGCTGGCTGATCATGTCTAAGCAACGTCAAGAGGTTTTCTCCCAATCCTCTGCCACGTACGGTTGGATATCCTGGTGCCTACGTTGGCCATCGCTCTTAATTTTCTCCATCTTTGATATCTCCCTCGCCATCACCATCATCGCGCTGACCATCACGTCCACCAAAAACGATGGATTTGTCACAGTCCCGTCCCGCAACGTTACCTCAGCTGGCTCGGGCCAGGACGAGCTCTTGGACCTCGGAGTACTCTGGACATCGTTGCCGAGTTTTGTATTTGCACTCTTCGGCGCATATTGGGCCTGGATGGCTGGCGCCATTGCAGAGCGCCAACCATACGTCGAGCTACGCAAGGAACACGGCGTCGAAGCGCGGTTGTCTATTCTCCTCGACTATCGCGTCGTCGCCGGCATCTGGCGTTGGTGGGGAGCCTTTCGAAAGTCTCACTATACTGTCGGAGCAACGACTCTGCTGTCTGTGCTGCTCACCTACGCCGTAGCACCCTTCGCTGCACGTCTGTTTGTACCGCAGGTCGTGATGATATCAAGGGCACTTCCCATCACATACAACGCAACCTTCAACGAGCAGAACATCAACTCGACCCTCGACTGGCGACCTGTCCTGGATACCGTTGCGGCAACGCTGATCTATCAGGGCAAAAGCATTCCCTGGACAGATGCTGACCACGCTTTCCGCCCATTCTCCACCCACTCACGCCTCGTCACAGGGGCAGACATGATGGCAAATACTACAGCATACGCCGCCTATCTTAACTGCGAATTGGTCAAGGACTACACCATGACGTCAAATGGAGATTCCGACTCGCCGAGCGTCCAAGTAACCGGGAATGATAGGGGGTGCAAGTTCAAGCAGAGTTTTGTAGTCCCCGGCACACAAAAGGTCTATTTCAAAACTACGGTGCAAATGGACTGCTCAGCCCAGGCCTACTATAGCCGCCTGGTGTTCACAGCGGCGACGTACTCATCTTCGGCACGCAACAAACTCGACGACATCAGTGTTATCTCGTGTGCGACTGGATACCGCAAGGTCACTGGAAATCTGAAGGTCTCGCCGTCAACTGGCGCCCCCATTATACACTCCTTTGTTGAAGCCGGCGAGCCGGATACGAGCCGACCAGTGTTGTGGAGAGTCTTCGAGCAAAACATCCTTGGGCCAGTTTCTTTCAACCCGCAAGTAAAGTGGTCGACGTCCGACATGGGCAGCTTGATACTCTACTATGCCCGGCGCTCGCAACCTTCAAACCCCCTCGGGTCAGAGATATTAATGGAGGCAATCTCAAAAGTCTTCACAGCTATCTACGTCAACGCCGTTGCGATCCACGGCTTTGACTCACTCTCGGAGCCCGAGGAAGCTACAGGAACAGCCTTTATCCCTACAACCCGTCTCTTCGTTGTTCCGTGGGTAGCATATATCATCATCGCATTTCTGTTGATTACCCTCTGTTTCACCGCTTTTCTATTTATTCGTCTCCGGTCGAGTCCATCAATCTTGTCCGAAGAGCCTCAGGGTCTCTTGTCCATGGCTGGAATCTTAGGCGGCAGCGAACTCCTCCACATTGCTTCGGATATACGTCAAGAGACCGGGTTTGATGGTGGGATACGAAAGAATGGCAAGGCGCGATCCGATGTGAAGGATAGAAGGTGGAGAGCAACAAAGGACTGTGGATCTGGAAACTGGGAGATAAAATCCGTTCAGGACATTGAAGGCGGAGCCACAGAGTATCTTTTGAGCTGATATTGTGGAAGGGAGGTTGGTTCATAGCTGCTTCAAAATGGTTTAATTGCAAGTGTGTTCTAGCAGTTATTTGCCTCCCTGCGACCGCCTTGTTGCCACAGATTGACCCTGCCATGATGGCCAGGAAAGCCTCACAAGGCAGAAAGGTGTACGGGGATTGGTAAAAACGCCTTGGGCAAATGATGCTGATCGAATACGGAAGAACTCTTTGCCGAGGTATTCAAGGATCAGTAAATATTCTCCAACCCCCTCTTACGTTCTGTCACAGCCTGACTTTATTAATGAGGCTGCACCTTTCAACAAACAACGAATCGTCACCATGGAGCCGCCGGTCTCGCCTTTGGAGTTGTCGGCCTCGCTGGCCTCTTCAGCTCAGCCTTGGAGGCTGTCGACAAAGCAGCCTCCTACAGTCATTTTCAGAAAGACTCCCATGTTCTAGATACCCAGTTCAAGGCGGAGATGCTGTGCCTAGAACGTTGGGGCCGCCATGTCGGACTCAAGCAAACAACGACCCCGAACGACCGGCCGACGTTATAAGGCGACCATCACAAAGCACTTGATGATACGGAGATCTTCTCGGCGGTTCAAGATCTCTTGTCAATTATCCGAGAGACTCATGGCCCGGAACATGCCTTGCCATTGCGCCCGGCTGCAGCAGGCTCTAGCACCTCCGATGGGCTGTCTCTCCGTCTTGCGTAGCCCTCTCGAACAGCCTCCGATTCGAAACGGAAGAGAGTCGCCTGGGCTTTATGGGGCAAGAAAGAGAGCATGTCTCGCTCTGATCTCTTACGGGGAATGGTTCAGCAATTGCATGATTTGGTTCCTGTTGATGGCCCCTCTGGTGGGGGCAGACAGCAGCTACAAGACCTTTCAGCGCAAGCAGCCTGGCTGGCCGAACTAAGACAAAGACTAGAAAGTTTGGAGAAAGACTTGAAAGGTAGAATTTGCGGACATCTATTACATCCTGCGCTCAAGTCCGACGCTGACAGTTACTTAAGCCGAGACACAAAGAGAGGTGCACGCCTGGCTCCTAGGAGATCATCAGCCAAATGAAATCTACAGCGAGTCGACTCGATCAAGATTAGGCGGCACCTGTGACTGGATCTTGGATCGTCAAGAGTTTACCACTTGGCATTCTAATGACCGTCAAGTGAAAGACGGAAAAATCCTATGGATTCACGGACCTGCCGGGTTTGGGAAGACCATATTGTGTTCTCGTGTGGTTGAACACCTCAAAGCAAATTCCTCAGTACCAGTGTGCTACTTCTTCTGCTCATCCGACTTTGAGAGTAGCCGCGACCCTCTTGCGGCAATGCGGTCCTGGCTTGCTCAAATCGCATCCCAGGAATCATCGGTCTTTGATACTGTGAGAGGGAGAAGAAACGGCGTGCCAGGACAAGCTGCGACACGTGATGACATTGTCGGGCTCTACAAGGAAGTGATTCAGGCTAATCCGAGTTGCATCTTTGTCTTGGATGGCCTGGACGAATGTCTTCAACCGGACAACGCTGGCATGAGAGCCGACAGCACCTCCATCGCCGAGTTTCTCGGAATCGTCAAGCAAACAATAGAAAACACAAACACTCGAGTACTTATTACCAGCCGTAACGATCCTGAGATTCGGTGTGCACTCGCAGATAATCCAGTTGGCACGCTAATAATCGAGTTCAAAATTTCCCCCGAAGACGTTGAATCCGACACAACATCATATTCCAGGGACATTGTGAACAAGAAGCTAGTCAACAAAGATGAGACTGTGAGATCTTGCATCTCTGATAGCATGGCTGCCCGGTGCGATGGCCAGTTCCTATGGCTGAAACTTCAAGCCAACTCTCTCCGAAGAGGGTTGAACAGGAAGCAGCTCCAACGAGCAGTTGAAGGAACGCCTAGTGGACTTGCTCAGCTTTACGACCGGAGCTGGGAGAAAATCACCTCGCTCGAGGAAAGAGACAGAAGCCGGGCGTTATCTCTACTCCAATGGGCTGCATTTGCTCAGCGCCCCCTGACTGTCAACGAGATGACAGTAGCTGTCCTGATTGAGGACAAAGACGAATGTACCGATGTTCCCATGGACGAAATGCCCGACTCCATCGATCAGGATTACATTGACAGCGAGATATTCCGCCTTTGCGCGTCATTGATTGAGGTCAGGGGTAATGCCGAGAATTCTTCGCCAGGGGGGTGGACTGTACATTTAGCCCACTTCTCAGTCAGGGAGTTTCTGATCAATAGGTTGGCTCTCCTTTACAGCCACTATCCTCTCTCTAGATTGCCTTTTCTGGGGCCCCCGTTAGCGACTAGCGAAAGCCAGCGGTCTTTTTACGAGGCGATGCAGCATACTTCGCAGGCTAGGGCATGTCTTCGCTATGTCAACTTTCCCAGAGTATGGAAGGACGAACGTCAAGACATCGGAACATCTTTGCGAGATTATGCAGCGTTGGGCTGGTATTTCCACTCTGACTTGGGATTCCCCGGTGACTCGGGTGTCCTTGCCTTAGCCAAGAGGCTTTTCAACGAAACCAACCCCTGCTGGGGTCCGTGGAGAGACTTCTACTGGCCAAACGTAGGCGAGGGGGTGAAGAAAGAAAAGCGCTCCGGTGACCCTGGGCCATTACACATGGCATCATTTATTGGTCTTCCGGAACTGGTCAAATATTTGCTCAAAGAATGCAAACGCGACCCAAATGAGCAATTCTTCTCGGGAAAAACACTTTTGTTTGCTGCCTGTATCATGAAGCACATTGAGACGATGAAAGTGCTACTTGATTTTGGCGCCGACATAGATGCAACTGACGAGCATAACTTGAGCGCTTTGGATTACGGGTGCTATTTGGGTTGTGTCGCGTCGGCCAATCTATTGCTTGAGAGAGGAGCCTGTATGAGTGAGATATCGCTGTCTTTGGCTGCCGATGCGGGACATGCAGAGGTGGTCCGGGTTCTACTGGACAAAGCAGCCGACGTCAACACTCCATCCACGTTTGATAGATTCACGACCATCGATATTCTTCCTCATGAGGCTGAGGCCCTTGATGCAGCGTCGACAAAAGGGGATGTTGAAGTTATGAATCTACTTCTTGGGGAGGGAGCTGACATCCAGTTTGCGGGACGCAACGGACTCTCTGCTCTTCATTATGCATCGGCGAACGGCCTCAGCAACATGGCAAGACTCCTTCTTGAGAAAGGAGCCGATCCTTCATCTGTGAATTGTCAAAACATATCGCCTCTTTTCATAGCATCTCTGGCAGGCTATTCAGAATTAGTAGCTCTGCTCCTAGAGAGAGGCGCTGATGTCAGCACTGTAACAAAGAACGGGTTTACAGCATTGAATGCAGCATTGCGATCCCCCCATGTAGAAGTTGCCAAGTTGCTTGTTCAGGGCGGAGCAGAAGTAAACAAAAACAATGGAAGGGGATGGACGCCGCTATTTTGGACTGTGATCATGGGAGATCAGGCAACGACGAGGTTTCTGCTCGAGAATGGAGCGGACCCAAACGTTAGCACAGACAAAGGAATGACGCCACTGATGACCGCAAGATTGGGGAAACATATTAAAATTGAAGAGCTGCTTCTCGCGTGGGGGGCTGTTGACTCCGAAGATACTTCCATGGAGGATTAACGAATGGCCAGATTGTTGATCATTCAAGATATTCATTTCAGGGTATGAAGAAGAACGTGAAGATAAAAGAAACATCACTGAGGCGAGTAGGCGGATACTTATATGGCTAGTGGATGAATTAAGTATACGTAGTTTGAATAAAGGCACTGCAACAATGTCACATTAATATCGCTTATCTTAAATTCTCAGCCCTGGTTTAAGTATCTTGCACCTAAACTAACACATCTTTCAGTATATTTGATAGCGGTGTACATCTCCTTTCTCTTTCATCCCGATAGCTCATCACTGTTAGTCATGAGACATGAAATAGCTGCGCCTGGTAACAGATTTAATACTCACTCACTGTTTTCAAGTCTGCCTCGCCTCATATGAATAAGGAAGCTGACTGTGGCTTTCAGAATATCACTTTGCCAACGATGAGTCCGAAAATGAGCGGTTAGGTTAGTGATCTTGTATCCCTTTAGGGGAACCTACCGGCTGATAGCACTCAGATCTACAACATCACATCTTCTACCTCACCCTCGATGGAAAGCTTGGTCTTGCTCCACCCAGCGAGCCCTCGTCCAAGGTTTCCCGTGTGCTAGATCTTGGCACTGGTACCGGTATCTGGGCAGTGGACTTTGGAGAAGAGCATCCTGAAACCGAGGTGAGAATTTCGTCCCTGAGTTTAGCACACGTCTCTAACTTGTAGTTAACAGTAGGTCATCGGCATCGATCTCTCTCCGATCCAGCCTACTTTGTAGATTTTCTCCGTGACTGCCAGTTCTTAGATTTGCGACTGTCTCATACTGTAGTGTCCCTCCGAATGTCAGATTCGAAGATGATGATTTCGAAGATAAGTGGACGTGTTCGCAACCATCCAACTACATCCATAGCCGAGAGAACAATTCTCGCATTTCTAAATACTAGGTCGATATCCGGAAATCATTTAAGTAAGCCCTTTCTTACTCCTTTGTTTCTGATTAAGCCCAAAACTCATTCTAACAACCCCACATGAACCTCACTTCAGGCGGCTACCTCGAACTCCAAGAATTCACCCTCCCTCTCTCCGATGATGGCACTCTCACCCCAGACCACACCCTCCACCAATCAATGCATCATCTCGATGACGCAGCCGCCAAGGGCGGCCACGCATACATCGACCTCACCGCCCTCAAACACTCGGGAAGATCGGCCTCGGCGATGTCCGTGAGTACCATTAGAAGTGGCCCTCCAACACCTGGCCGCATGACGCCAAGTTCAAAGAGCTAGGCGCCTGGAATCATCAGAATACGATTACGGGCTTGTAAGGCTTCTTGATGGCGGCGCTGACGAGGGGACTTGGATGGAGTGCTGAGGAGATTAATGATCTTGCTGCGAAGGCGATGGTAGATTTGTGCAACAGGAGTATCCATGCTTATTGGCCCATGATTGCTGTTACAGGACGTAAGCTTGAGGGCAAATAGATTGGTATTACTACGGAGAAGTGTTGAGCTCCGAACAGACACTTATTTACTGCGAAGCCCTACACAAGGCTACAGTGCTGAATGAAGAAGTCCCACCATAGAAACCCCATGTCAAGATAGAAATATCTAGCTGTTGGTCAAGGACTCCAAGAGCGTCTAACTAACAACTCCCAAAGAAACGTCACGACCTTAGCGAGGCTACTAATAGAACAGGGTTTCTATGAACTGATGAATAAGACCCAAGAGTTGTCAGTCGCCAACACCCTGCGCTTTATATCCGTGAATGCTTCCATGATAATCGCTTCTGCTATCCTTCATGTATGGCTGGTGAATCTAAACAGCTTCACCGACTCATTGTAACGTAGTCTCGAATCGTCCGTTTTTAAAGTTTCGGATCTATGCAAGGCTGAATGAAGGGTTGCCGCCATTCGCATCGACCGTCATATTAGATCTATCGTAGCAGTTAGTCACGGAGAACTTGCTGAGGAACAGAAACGTACCAGCCTCAGTCCACCAGGATGCTGTATATTTGTCCCATTGAGTAAGGCCCTGTACTTCTTAGGCGTTGCCTGCATCCTCTGATACGCCATCCGGATGTGTCGTGTCTCGACAGGGTCTCTGCCCTTTGTCTCTGGAGCAAAGAGCCCTTCTGGGGCACGCTTCTCCGGTCGAGGCCCATCTCCAGTCTCTCGCGCTCTGATCTCTTCTCGCTGAATCTCCAGCGCCTCCTCGGTGAGACGCTGCACCATCTCAGATGTTAGAAATCCCAAGATGTCGAGGACGTCGTCGCTAGGCTTATGCTCCGCGATGACACCAAGACCAGCCCATTCACGGAATCGCTTAGCCTTGCGCATGGTGAAAGATGCATGTCGGTACTCGCTCCAGGTCGTGTACTCAACAACAGACATGCCGCGAGTGTGGTCGTCGTCCTTGCGCAGCTTCTCGAGGACCGCGCCGCTCGTGGGGGCGTTGGGCACATCGTCGAGCTCGGGAGGCAGCACGGAAAAGAAAGACGAGACATCCCAGGGGAGCGCGACAGACGGGAGCTTGGTGGTGCCCCCTCTGGCCGCGGCGTCGCCTGTAGCCCCGTCAGCCTCGGCCTCTATCGGGACGTCGTCGGCCAAGGTGTCCTTGTCGTCCGAGTCTTTGACATTCTTGCGAATGGACTTCCAGGTGAGGAATACGAGGAGTCGGTCGAGCCTGGCCTTGTCGTGGCGGATCTGGAACAAGAGATCGTTGTTGGAGAAGACGCGAGAACCTCGACGGCCTGCGAGTTCGTTGGCCGTATTCAGCTAGAGAGCGTTCCCGTGGTTAGATTGAGGTTATGCGAAGCGCTGAGGTTGAGGGGGTCGAACCATATGGACTACTTGTTCCTTGATGATGGCCTCGATGACGGCAATGGTTTCGAGAGACGGGTCTTGGGTTTCGCCAGCGACATACATCATCTATGTTGCGGGAATGATTTGTTAGCGCACGGTTAAATAGCTCCAGCAAGGGACTGAGGGGAGCTGAACCTGCTGGATTTCCTGCTTGAACTCGAGATCAGGCTGTCTGCCGGATGCCATGGCTGCTCGTGGGAGAGTGAAGAGCTGGGCGCTGTGACGTTACTGCCGTGATGGTTATAGATGCACCAAGAGAGAAGCTGGCGATTCACTGCTGTGGCCAGAAGCAATAGCAGCATGCCTTTGTTTTGAACACGTTTAGGGGTGATTCCAAGGCAGCTGAATCCATGTTTACTTTTTACACATATCAGACAAAGAAGCCGCGTGCGAAATAAGCCGTCTCCACACTGTACGAAGTTGATATGAGCCCCAGGAAAGTCGCTGACATTTTTAGCAGGGGCACGCCCGATCCCCGGTATTTTTTGGACCAGGAAATGTGGAGCAGTTTCCTTTCATAACCCTAACCCACAGATGCACCTCGGTGATTGGCTAACAGCCACCGTGCAAGTCCGTCTTGGTCACTGAGGTCCTATAAACTCCGCCATTTCGAGTGTTTCCCCAGCTTCTCAGCTGTCACAGGCTTCTAAGTTGTTACAGTTGAGCTTGATTCAAATTTTATTTAGTCAAGCCGACTCAAGATAAAATCGCGCAAAAGATTCACCATCAAGTCGCCACCACCTCAATGACCGCCTTTCCAACGCCCCCTTCCCCCTTGCATACCATCCCACACGCCTCTCTCAGACAATCAATGTCTCTCATATCCACTCTAGACCCAACTACTAGCACCATCTTCCCTCTTCTACATGCCTTACTAGCGTTCCAAATCGGTTACATTTAGGCCAAGGAATAGTTGCTCGTAGCTAACGACCCAGCGTCTCGCACGCGCTTTTCAATACGTGTCCAGAATATTCAGCGCCATACATCCATACCACCTGTTTGTCTGTTCGTTTCATAACGCTTGATTGCTGAAGATAGGCACCGGACGGTTGTGTCGAGATGGAGATGATGAGGCTGGTTAACGGGGCCATGAGATGGGGGTAGGACAGCTCAGACGGAGGGAGAAGGCTTTTATCTCTATTTCAAACAACAAGGTATCATTTTTAATAAAGTTAATGCAGGCAAGATAAAGCCTTAACATGCATAATATGCAGTCAAAGGGCTTATTAAGTAAGGTTAATGTGTTGTATAGTATTAGGCTGTTTAAGATGCCTCTATTATCTAGATACTATGTTCTTTTGCTATTGTGGCCCTCTTAGGAGACTAAAAAAAGGGAAGGAGGCTCAATGCGGTGCATTACAGTCCTTGTCGGTAGCTTCATTCTTGGTTTCGTTGTTATCACCAAGGAGAATGTCTCCCTTCACCCTATCTTTTACTACGTATGTAACCCTTGGCATTGTATCCCATTTGAAACTAAAACTGGTTAATTCGTATCTCTAGTTGGTTCCCAAAATCCGAGGCTTCGATATCTCGGGCATCAACATGCCGCAGTTCATCCAATAACCAGAGTCACACCTGTGTTCTCTTCAGCCAAATCATCGCCTATTTCTTGTTCAGGTTTACCTCCAGAACTACTGCCCATGCATCTACAAGGGCTACTCATACCTCGTTCCTGGCGCCTTTTGATGGTGCAAGTCTTTTTGACCTTTTTATCCTTTCTTTTGCAGTCTTCGGTGCTGGTGGCCCTTTGCACTCTTTCTTATCGTGGTTTTACATGATCAAGTCAAGACCACCACAATGTTTAAAGTCTGAATAGACATTTTTAATAATAGACTCGCATGATAGACTGCTGCATAGATATACACGGCGAAAAATCGAGCCCTTATAATCCCGTGTACCCAGAAGACGGGGAGAAAGTAAGGCTTCTGGCGCTTTTCATAAGCCCGTTGAAACAACATCCAAGTTTTATTACTCATGATTGGCGTGTGATCAATTCCAGAGATGAACCTATAGCGTTAACGATAGATTTACTTGCCCAGTGTCCCCGAAACCGTGTAAGTCTGCTCGCTTGTGGATGCCGTGTTGACAGTTCTCAATCAGAACGTCATTGGAGAATAGATAAATAACAGACAAAGAACTCGTTCTCGGATAGAAGACTATGAACTATGGATTTGCTTAGCCCTGTGGCGCCGTCTCCCTCAGCAGTCTAAGATCCCTCTCCACGCTGGGTCCTCAATGAAGTCCTCATGGTAGGTAGGCTCATTTCTTTATATACTGGCAAGGCTGCTTATATACCACAACCTTACACAATGGTGATCTCTACTGTGAGCGCTTTCTCCCACCACGACTTCTCCTTGGACTTGACGAGTCCCACACGCTTGAACTCCAACGTTTTCTGTCCAGTCGGAACCAGACCCAGGGCATCAATCCAGCCATAGGTGCTCTCTCGGCGGCACGCCAAGCAAAGGATGACTTGGCAAGCTTCCACCGGAACGTCAAATGTAATGGTACCGACCTTTGTCAACTGTCCCCCTGGTGGGATAATGAGGACGGACCGCTGGTCCTGTTGTAGGTTGTCTTCTTCCCTCCACATAGCGACGGCTGGTGTCAATAGCCCTTTGATCCTCAGCAGGCCGCCTTTGAGCATACTGAACTGGTCATTTCCTTCCGGTATTGTACTCATCGTGAGAATCTCAGGGGTGAAACTGTGGTCAATGGGATCGGATTTTATCTCTTTGAGCGTCCACCCCCAAAGGGCGGATCCTTTCACCGATGCCCAAGACCACGACGGGGCCAGGTACTCGATGGGTCGGCTGCTCTTGTTCTTTTCATTTTTCCACTCCCCCTGAATGCTCCAAATGAGACCAATCACGCCATGCGACTCGAAAAGACCGCCATGATACTTGTCTCCAGTCTCTTTAGAAAAATACCGCGCAATCCCCGATACTGCAGGTAGGATATCGGTCTGCTTCGTCAGGGATCGTTTGGTGTACCGCTCCACCGCCTCAAACCATATGAAACTATTTCTCTTCACATTGTCGTCAGAATACCAGCCCCCAGTGCCCTGGGGATGGAGCTGACCCTGGTCAAACGCTCGGAGCGCATTGTTAAAAGGTAGAGTATCGCCCCAGGGGTATTCGAGAGTCGCCTTCTGCGACATGCACTCCCACCGTATCGTGTCCTTGGAGTAGTGAGCCACCCTCGGTGATAACTCCCGCTCTTGCAGAGTCCACCCCCTCTTAACCAGAGGATCCTGGAGCAGGACATTAACAGCATGTCCGGTTGGCTTGCTAAAGACGCGAATTGTGCGCCGCTTGGACTGCCCAGACTCCTCTGTCTCGTCCCACGTCAGCTCGGCCGGCCCAAAATGTGCTTCAGATGAGTCTCCAATTTTACAGCCGCCGTTGCCGTTGGCAGAGCTTGATGCAGACAACGTCACATAGGCGTTTGAGTAGACGGCCGCCATTTGCGCGGCCTCGATGGTCCAGTCTTGGTACGAATCCTGAATAATACACAGAGAGTCGATCCACACATACCGAACACCGATATTCCGACTTATCTGTATAAAGTCGACAAAGGTTCTCGACAGTGCTTTGAGCGAGATCTCTCGGGTATGCTGCTCGAGGTTCGAAGTTACGGTTTTAGCGGAGGTCGGCATATTCAGACCCCAGCAATGACTGGCGGCAATGTAGCGTCGGTCATCCATGGACGCTTCAGAGGTGACCACTAGACGGACGACATCGGGATTGGAGGACTTGACGTCGATCAGGCGAGTTGGGACATAGGTACTGTCGTGGTTCTTCTGACACTCTGGATGCTTGCTCCAGCAGTTCTCCAGCCACCACCCGAGTGTATCGGCCTGGTATTTGACACGAGAACTCATTCCAAGTTCCGGTTCACAGCCATATATCGCCGTGTCGTTCCAATCCTCCGGCACATCCATGCCCCGGATACTCCCCACGTCGGACCAGCCCACACAGACCCACTGCTCGGCGAACTTTGTGCTTCTCAAGTGGATTTGCTCTGACGGATCAACGGGTTTGCCACCCAAATTGCTGCATAGCTGTCCGTCCTTGGCCCGTCGCTGCATCGCATCGCGCAGGACGGCACACATGGCACATCCTGCAGCCGCCGACTGCTCGAGCGCGGCGACGTTTGAGTGGTGATCGATGGTGCACTGATCGCTCCGAGCTGAGCTAAAGAACTTGCTCGGGATTGTCTTGCAGAGGTTGCAAAGAGGCATTTCGACTTGGGGTTCCGTAGGTTACTTAGAGGGCGTCCAAATTGGCTTCTGAGCTTCATGCTTCAGGTACCAGAGAGATTAAATTGCGCAACGGGCTTGCATAAAGCGCCCTGCATCACGTGTCAAGCTGAGAGAAGCAGCTGACTGGCGCTGACCCGCTCCGTACCTTGGTCTTACCTATCTAGTCTTCTTGAGCCTGGACTGTGATGTAAGCCCCCCAGTAACATCTTCAGATGCGGCGAAGAGTAGTATGTATCTTGGGTGATTGAAGATTACGAATAGTTGAAATGGGACTGCATTGATAACATAGAGCTAAAAGAAGATGTAAACATCAGCGAATGACAGTTGAACTAGAAGCGGTGTTGATCAGCTGAGAATGACCTTTCGGCTGCTGGGGGCGTTGGGCATCAACGGTTCCATGATATGGATCACACAATAGATACGTTCATGAGGATGCTGGGAGCTGATTGTTCAAAACTGTTATATTATCGTATTTCTCTTTTTCCTCCGAGAGCCCTGCAACGGCTACCATTCGATCCACAGCTGCTCCCAGGGGTTTTATAGAGTATTATTCAAGCTCACAGGATATTGGATCTGGTTCTCTGTCGCCTGGAATGAAGGAACTCAAGACCAAAGATCCAATATAAACTAGCATAGTACTTGTATAATCCTACGATCACTATCATTGTACACTGGCCACTGTTTTGCCCAGAGCTATCCTTTAAAGGGATTGAAAAGCGCAATTATCTATGGTATTCATCTTATCGCTATTATTACGTAGATAACGCCAACATATTGTCTTCCGCTATTATAGAGTAATTATGTATAAGGACGGCGTCAGCAAACCATAAACTCACCCAGCTAGCATGTTCCAAACCACTGCTTAAAATACCGGTAAAAAAAGAAAAAACTAGCAATATTCGAGACGATATGCTCACCAATAAGCGCACTATTTCTCTTGACCTCTCAAGGTTCCAATGGGTTGTTATCACCCTATCACAGCTTCAGTTTCCAACAAACAGTTGTTCAGTCCTTCAAGCACAGTTTTGATCCTTGATTGGATCGGCTACTTTGTGGCTTGTTTTCACAATTCTTTGAATTGCCCGACTCAGAATGCGAATAGAGCCGTATTAATCCTTGTTTTTACCGATTATTGCATATTTTTGCGTAATCATGCATCTGCTTTCTTTGTGAATATTTCCGTTGGGCTCGCAGCCTGATTCAACCATCCGGGCTCTGCTTTCCCCTCATCGATTCCATCTCGACAAGTCCCTATTGCAACAACGCCTAGTTGTTCCGCAAATGAAAATGCGGCGTCGATTCGGCCGTGGGCTGGAGAAGCTCTCTTCTAAGATCAAATCCAGACCCGAAACGCCTGTCTCTGACTCTAGTCCCGCTGGTCAGTCGTCAGAAACCCCGGCATCAATCACGACGCAACCCGAGGGGACATCGACGACTTGTCCACTCGACGTCAGATCTGTTCCATCCCGCCTACCTGAGAAACTATGGAACCAAGCATACGATAAGCTCAAAGAGACCGAGTCCAAGCAAGTCGAGGCATACGAGACGATACTTGCCCAGGTTCACCAGGGCGATTGGGTGGACACTACTGTTAAGCTTAACGACAGTGAGATATCACAAACTCGCAAGCCAACGTCCAGCCAGATGTGGGAGCTCGTCGAAGCAGGGCTGGAGCGGTCAAAGAAACAGGCCGAAGTCAAGGGAAGAGTTGACGACGTGCTACAAATCGTGAACAACGTGAAGGAAGTTGTTGGCAAGGCGATAAAGTTCGTACCTGAAGCTGCAATCGCTTGGGCTGGGGTATCTCTTGGACTGGAGGTATTGCCACCCTTTCATACATCCCATCCCTTGGTTTCAACCACTGACAACTAATAGATCCTCGCAAATCCGATGAAAGAGCCAGGCCTCAACCGCAAGGGAATCGCCTACGTCTTGTCGAGAATGAGGTGGTACTGGAACTTGGCAGGCCTCCTGGGCGCGAAAAAGGATGCACCGCACGCTTCTCTGCAGAACGACCTCGAGAGCCACATTGTGGACCTCTACAAGAAGCTTCTCTTGTATCAAATACGGAGTGTCTGTCTGTATTACCGAAATTGGGCATCTGTTCTACTCCGAGATGTCGTCAAACTCGACAACTGGGCAGATACTCTCGGTGAGATCAAGGATGCCGAGGCCTTGCTGAAACAAGACTTTCAGCAGTACAGCAACGAGGAAGTCAAGTCAAAACTGGGAGAGATCGAGAAGGCAGCACGCTCCCTGGAACCGCTCCTCCAGGGCATTCATTCTGCGATTCAAGACCAAACCAACCAGCTGGCACAGAGACACCAATACGAGAAGGACAAGCAATGTCTCCGTGACTTGCAACTCACTGATCCCCAAGAAGATAAGGAACGCATTCAGGCTACAAAGGGCGGTCTGCTTAAGGACTCGTACGGCTGGATTATTGAGCATCGCGACTTCAAAGGATTTCTCGGTGATCCAGAAAGCCAGCTCCTCTGGATCAAGGGAGACCCTGGCAAAGGAAAGACGATGTTGCTATGCGGCATCATTGACGAAGTCAAGAAGTCGACGGCTCCGTTATCCTACTTTTTCTGTCAGGCCACTGAGGCACAACTTGCCAGCGAGACAGCAGTGCTACGAGGTCTCATCTATCTGTTGGTTCACCAACGACCAGCGCTCATCTCTCATATCCGACAAGAGTACGACATCAAAGGAGCAAAGATGTTCGAGGGCATCAACGCTAGTGTGGCATTGTCAAAGATCCTTCTCGGCATGCTACAAGATCCGATTCTGCACAAGGCCATCTTGATTGTTGACGCCCTTGACGAGTGCACAACAAACAGAGAAAATCTCATCAAACTCATCATCAAACTATCCGACTCGTGTTCTGCCAAGTGGATCATCTCAAGTCGCAACTGGCCAGAGATTGAGCAACAACTCAGACACGCCCAGAAAGTCAGTGTTCAGCTGGAGTTGAACAAGGAGTCTGTCTCTAGCGCAGTCCAGTCGTACATTCGGAAGAAGGTGGACGATCTAGCACATGACAAGGGTTACGACGACGAGCTGAAACATTATGTCCACGAGTACTTGGTTTCCAATGCCGACGATACATTTCTCTGGGTTGCCTTGGTATGTCAAAGGCTGTCTGCTCCTCGCGTCGGGCAGCGAAACACGCGTGTCGAAGTCAAGAGATTCCCACCAGGGCTCGATTCCTTCTATGCACGGATGCTGGACCAGATCACGGATTCTGACGACGACGAAGCAGATCTTCTGAGACAGATTCTTGCTACAGCTTATGCTGTTCTCCGCCCTATTACAACAAAGGAGTTGATGACTCTCGTCACGTCTCTTGAGGGCTACAAAGACACTTGGTTAGAAGATGCCATCGGCTCATGCGGCTCTTTTTTGACCCTTCAAGATGGCGTGGTTTACTTTGTGCATCAATCAGCAAAGGACTTTCTTCTCGCCAAGGGATCCAACCGAATCTTTCCATCTGGGATTCAACATCGGCACTCGGAAATCTTCACGAGGTCGTTAAAGGCACTTAAGAGCGGACTGAAGCGGGACATCTATGACTTGGGCTCTCCCGGGGCCCTTATTGACGAGGCTTCACCTCCCAACCCCGATCCGCTGTCTGACATCGCGTACTCTTGCATGCACTGGGTCCAACATCTAATTGCGTCCGACTTTGCGAAGAATGACAACATGGAGCACCTCTCGGACGTCTTTGAGTTCCTCGAGGAGAAGCTTCTTTACTGGCTGGAAGCGATGAGCCTGTTGCGAGGTTTGTCATCGGCAGCCACGGCCATCATGGAGCTAGAGTCAGCATTGGTGAGTTGGACTTCCTTATGAATATATCTGAGTGTGGCTAAGCCAGCCCCAGGCAGGAACCGAGGTGCACCAGCTGGTGGAGTTCATTCAGGATGCTCGCCGGTTCATTCTTAATCACAAATGGGTTATAGAGACATATCCACTGCAGGTTTATGCATCAGCACTTATTTTCAGCCCGATACACAGTCTGGTTCGAGAGCAATTCTACAAGCAAGAGCCCGAATGGATTTCGCTCAAGCCAGAAATGCAAGAGCATTGGGACGACTGCATTCAAACTCTATATGGCCACAGTTCCCAGGTGAATGATGTCACTTACTCACCAGATGGCCGGTTGCTGGCATCGTGCGATTGGTCTGGCATCGTGAATGTCTGGGATGCAACCTCAGGCCATTGCGTCCAAACACTCGGAAATCAAAGCGGAGAGGAGGCGGCTCTACATTTACTCGCTTTTTCTCCAGATGGTCATCAATTGGTCTCATCTACATGGCGTGGGGCAGTCAAGATTTGGGACTGGGCTACAGGTATCATCATCCGAACATCAAAGGAGACATGTAAAGAATCGGATCGGAAAGCCTTATCAACAGATGGAAAGTACCTGGCAACAGAGGGAGAAAACCTGGTCAAGATTTGGAATCTGAATACCGATGGCTGTGTCCAAACCCTTGAGGGCCCCCAGGCTATCAGGGCTATGGCATTTTCACCATGTGGTGCGCAACTGGCGACCGGGTCACGTGACGGAACAACCAAGATTTGGGACCTTGCCACAGAAAGCTGCATTCAAACCCTGACTGGACATGAGCATCAGGTGACTGCCGTGGCTTTTTCACCAGATGGCCGGCGACTGGCAACAGGGTCAAGCGATAAAAAGATCTGGGACCTGGCCACTGGTGATTGCATCCACACTCTGAGGGGCCACAGCAGTTTCGTATCCTCGGTATCTTTTTTGGGAAACAGTAACATGCTGGCATCAGGGTCATGGGACAACACAATCAAGTTATGGGATGACACAGGCACATGTTTCAAAACACTGAGTGGCCATACGAACTGGGTGACGTCTCTGTCTGTTTGTTGGCATAGACGGCGGCTTGCATCAAGCTCCCGGGACGGGACGGTCAAGATCTGGGATATTACGACGGGGTTTTCCACCGATTTTGGTCAGGTTTCCAACAGATCAACACAGCCAATCGCGTCTCTAATGGACTCAAGCCCAGATGAGAACATGATTGAGACACAGAACAGAGCCCAAAGGAATTTTGCCAGCACTATTGACGGCCACGATTCTCAGATAGACTTTCTTTCTTTCTCTCCGGACGGACAAAACCTTGCAGCGCAGTCACGCAATTCTGGATTCGGGATATGGGACTTATCGACAGGCTCCCGTATCCTTCCTTGTGAGGGCTCGGAGCTGCTAGTTCTTTATGGAAAGATTGCCTTCTCGAACAGCCACCTGGTTGCATTACCATTTTCAGATGGGACGATTGAAATCTGGAATCTAGCTACAAAAGCAAAGGTCCATACCCTTGACACAGCATTCCACGGTCCCTTTAGTTCACTAGCTTTCTTGGCCGATGGTAAGCATCTGGCTATTGGCTCTTATCGCCACATCAGAATTTGGGATCTCTCACGAGAGACCTGTATCCAGACTATTGAGGATACTGGGGCGGAAAAGTTAAACTTCATACTTTCGGAAGATTCCATGTTCCTTGCATCATCAAATCGCCACCAATCTATGAAAATATGGAATGTTTGTTCGGGAGATTGCATCCAGAAACTGAAACTCCAAACGGTGCGAAGAGCAATACCATTGGCTTTTTCCTCGGACTGTCGGTGGCTAGTAACATGGGACAACGAGACTTTCCACGCCTGGCGTTTGGCCGCCGACTCTTCCGTTGGGAAAATCGAAACTGGCCAACGAGCAGACCCTCCACTGCTAGATGACCCGGCCAAGCTTGGGGTGCGTACCGAGTTTGGAGTACTAGATCTGAGTGAACAAGAAGAATCTGAAGTTTCAGGTTTTATGGGCTATGGCATAACTGGTGATAAAGCATGGATTATGCGGGGAAAGGAAAGGATGCTTTGGGTGCCTATAGAATATCGAGAGTTGGCTCTGAATGTTTCGAGGTCGCAGGTTGCATTTGGCTGTATCTCGGGCCGCGTACTGCTAATGCAGCTTGCATAAGGGAAGTGCATGGAACTGTTGATAGTACTCGGTCTCGTTTGTTGTTTTTCATATCGTAAAGATCATTGATATAAGCTTTTCCCTTTCGTTACGATAGTCGTCCGCAATAGCAGCATAACTCATTATTCCAATGTCGAAGATTAAACAAGAATTTTGAAGACTAGCAACACAAAATTAAACTTAGTCGGCCATAAATAATACAATGCTCTCTCTAAACGGGCTCCGTACGTCTGGGTCGCATTGCTGAGGATACACGTGAGCGACTATCACAGCTAGGCAACAGATCTTCGCTCGATGACATCTACTCGCGCGTCATCTTCAAGCGAAGCGCTTCAAGCCACCTTTCAGTTGTCCACTTATTCCCAGAAGAAGATAGCAATTATCGCAGATTCAAAAACCCGTGGAAATGATTAAGAGACGACAAGATGTCGGTAACGGAGGACCGTCATTGAACTTGTGTAAAGGAGATCTCAAAGGGTGCCAGCCGCTCCATACATCGTACATGCGGCTCACATCTGGAAACACAATCTCTTCCACCGAGTACCAGTGGCGAAGACATTGGTGTCACGGGAGTTAGACAATCTACAGATGATTGTGTGCTTGCCAGACACCGAGTTTCTTGCCACAGACAGAGAACAACTCGGCACATCAGTCACAGCCAAGGACAAGAAACAGACATCTGAAGACGCCATAGGCTTGCCAAACAGTTCGTCTTCACGGCAATATATATAGCAAATCTTGCTCATCTAGCTAACCTTCCGTCCTTCGCTAAATGGCGCGTCTATGGTATTTCCAGAACCCAAATTTTGCCACGTGGCAGACATTACAGCTCTTGAACTGTTGGCAACACTCAGAATCGAGGAGCACATGAGCAGCACATGCTTCAGGATCTGCATCAAACACAGGTTGCGTGGTCTAGTTGGTTATGGCATCTCGTTAACACCGAGAAGGTCCCCGGTTCAATCCCGGGCGGAACCATTATTTTGCCTGTGGAGGCTCCAATTGGTCCAGAGCTATTGATAAGCTGCCTAGAGGTTTCTTTTTGGTCATTAGAAAAGGATTGAAAGCATTGAAAGCTCGACTATTGTTGCGGCTTGAAACTCAGTGACCAGGCGATAACGACAAACGTGGTAGGTTATATCATTCTTTTAGTTTGGTTCGCGATATCGGATTAGAAACCAACTTCCTAACTTATGAGAACGGCTGCTCAACGACACATAGCTAAGTTAGTACGTTCAACGCTGTCTAAGACATCATCTTCTGTCTTAGTCAGAGCCTAGTTCATAGTCTCTTTCGACTTCTTCACTTGAGGCGCTTGGCTCAGACCTGTTTGTTTCCTCAGCACTCTGTCACCATGCCCATCCTCAAGCGGCACTGTATCCCTCGCACTTAGACTAGTTCGACGAGGAGTATCGGCCAAAGGCACGCCTGCCTCAGAGGAAATCGATTCAGAGCCCGTGGGTCATTCGGTTACCGCCACCCTAGTCGGCTGCTCTGTAGTAACGACGTATAGTGCGGTTCAATCCACTTTCCGGCAAGGTCAATAGCACCAACTGCTGTTATAGCCCGAGTTAGAAGAGATGGTGGTTAAAGAGAGTTAGAAAATCGGAGAGCGGCAAGTTCACGGATGGAAACATAAATAGATTTGACCGGTGCCCACGGTAGAACCGCAACAACCTGCCCGTAACTCCAATCACTCCAGGCTTTGAACGTCCACTCAACTTCGTGATCAATGGTGAGGAGGTATAACATATAACATTGGCGCACTAAATGCAGGCCCAACCGCTACAGAGACGTATATATCATCAACACAGGAAGCGTTTGGACAGCAGCAAGAAATGCCGCTCAGCGCCCATCCACAAACGCGCTCAGCCCCAATCGGTGTAAGCGGCTAAGGCGGCGATTTGAAAGGCAACGACGAGAAAGGCTTAGGCTTCCTGGAACTCGATTTGTAAATTTATAGTCTCGCGTCAGATTCGGTATATCTAGACTCTATGGGATGCATGCTAGACTATTGTGTTGGGAATACATGCACCCCGTTATCTGTTCTTAGAGAAGCTTGATCCGCAGGCAGACTCTGCAAGGGGCCTACGGGGAAGTTGTTTCGAGACAAAACAGGAGGAGAGTCTTGGCAATCTAGCCCACGTACTAGTCACTATGTCTGTTGTCTTTGTTTGAAGCCTTTATGCATTTGCTAGAGTCTACTGAAGTAGGTATTCGGGAGACTTCAAATCAACCCAGCCCAGATTTGGTTCAGATTGCTTCCAACCAAGCCGGTCTTGCACAAGCTTTGAATAAGTCTTTACGTCCTCGACGGGGTAGCTAAGAAATGGTATTTCCTGGCGAAATGTTAGCAGAACTGCCTATTGGACAAGTTTGAACCCTTACTTCTTGACGATGTACACCGCTGCACATAAACATGATATGCACTGTCCGGCTGCCAGACGGCAAAGAATAATGCCCCGCACCATGATAGAGACTGCCCAGCATGACGAAAGCCTCTCCTCTTTTCAACTCGGCATCTATGACCCCTTTATCACCATCTAACCCAAAATCAGGCTTTTCATCCCCCCAAAGGTGAGATCCCGGGACAACGCGAGTGGCCCCATTGGCCTTGAAGGTGTCACATGCGGGAACAAACAGGCCTAACAGCATGTCTCGCCCCTTGGAATACTTGTCTGCCTTGGTATGTCTCGCATGGTGGTTTTTATCGTCCCGATGAAGTTTCTGGGCACTTGTTCCGGGTTGCGAGTCCATTGTGATCGCGATGGAAAGCAATGGGTGAGATTTGGTGGTCTGTGGCTCATCCCCGTACCAGAATGTGGTCTCGAGGCCGATAAAATAGTCGCCAAGGTCCTGATCAGCCTTTTCAGTTAACTGCAACCTTAGATATCCTTCTCAGGGTGAGTACACACTTGGTACAGCGGGTCGGAAAAGAACTTCTCCCGCACCGTCCGACTCCTACCAACCAAACGAGTACATATCGCGGTGCCGCCATTCAAGGCACCGACAGTGCTTCCGGTCGCTTCTTTGGAGGCGTCAAGATATGGCTGAACCTCCTTCTGCGCCTCTGCAAGAGTATCGAAGTCTGTAAAGTCCTTCATGATGACACAGCCATCTCGCTCTACAGCATCAACAAATGCCTGGAGACCAGCTTCGCGAGCAATGCGTTGGACCATGACGAGCGGTATATGTGGAAAGATATGGTTTTCCCCGCCAATCTCGAGACACAGGATCGAGCAGAAAATCAAGAAATACGAGCTACTTATATTCTCAAATTTGCTATCAATTGGCTCAACGGCAATATCACGCGGTAAAGCTGACCCGATCGAGAAAGAAAGCAGTCAGCGATATGGGCTTAGCCGAGTGGAGAAAAGGCGGGGAATGGGGGTTAAGCGAATTAGAGGATAACGGAAAGAAGGCGGATTTACAGCCGCTGGTCAAGTGACGCAGTAGGGAATTTAACATGACTCGATAACTATCTGACAGTCGAATGGTAATAGCCAATGCTGCTTCTCCCGGTATCGGCCAACTCTCTTTGCTTAGGGCTATAACTGCAGAAGGCATCAGTCTCAGAGTTAGCAATAACGCAAGTACTAACCCTGCGCTAATATAATGAGCCACCGTGGCGTATCGGAAAGTGGAGGGTGGCTTGTTGATCTGTAATGATCATAGCCCCAGCCACTCGCAGGCTCACAGCCACGAGACAGGACGGTTGTTTTCGTCAGTCTCTGGCTCTGTTTAGGAAAGACGATAACCGTATATCGTCCTACGTGTTGATAGTGCCAAGTTGTATCTAATGACTCGCGCAATGCTGATGTATTGCTGGAGAGGTATTCGTACTGGTTCATGTCACCAGTGGATGATCACGTCAACAAGGCGTTCTTTTTTCTGTCTCCTACCTTTACAAATAGATGAGTTTATTAATAATCACAATACGACATTCTGTGCAAGGGAATTCTAGCTAGTGCTTAACTGCAGTGCATCTCTCTTTCACATTTGATGGCAAAGTAAGTTTTAAAGCACAAAGGACCACGATATCTTGACAACCACATATTTCCGAGATGCCACGAATGTATGAAACGTCAACAATAGCAGTTGGCGACGGCGTGGCCATATTCCCAGGATGATGTTGATGTCTCTAGGGTAGTAGCTTGCCGATGCTCTGAAGACAAAGTGACAGTGTCTAACAAGGTCCATGGATTGAGTTACATCCACTAGCCGAAAGAGCACCTTACGTGAGATACAGCGTGCCATTATGCTTATCAATCATCATGGTTGTACAGATTACTCAAGGTAAACAACTCAGGCTCAGGGGGTAAACAACACTGAATGAGGAGGAAGCCACGAAGTCGTCTTGAATACCCGGCTAATTTAAGCTAACCAATTATGATAGTTGCTAGCAAAGCAGCAGCAAATTAAATCGGCCACACCGTCATATGCTGTATCCTACCCGAGCGATGAGGCAAGATGCCGTGATATTATCGCCGTAATCGCCGTGGCGCGAGGCTTCCAATAAGTTACACAACTATCACTGCAAACAATCGACGACATCACAACCAAGTCCCTGCCGATGTGACCAAGCGCAAACACGAGGTCTGAGCGGGCACCAATGGCGCTGACAGCGATAAAGCGTCGGAGGCAGGCAAAGATCACGACACCGAGCGGCGCCTGCACGGGAACATTGGGAATCGATTATGAGCTAGGATCAACTGTATGGAGTATGATCCGTACGTTGTCGAGTTTGGCGGTTGCATTGCTAGGCAAAGTCGAAACTTTCAGGCCCAATCGAGCGCTTCAAGCATGAGAGGGTTTAGGGGCAGTCCCCGTTTGGTCACCATCACCAGGTCAAAGACACGCAAACAACCCGGTTCTGGAGCTCCGGAAGTACGGAATCGCCCCTGAACCTGGAAGCCACTCAGGGGTTCACCAACTTTAGTTGACGCTGTGGCGCGCTAGCCCGGGGTGCTAATGGACAGTGGACGTGGAGTGCCTCAGGTCGGGTGCCTCAACGTTGGCTACCTAACGCTGGGCCGCCCGGTGTGGCTTGTGTGCCGTGCCGTCTCGTTCCAATCGCAAGCCGAGCTCTGGACGGCGGTGCACCGCAAGGTCCGTAAGGCCGCGGTGATTATGTCCGCCCGCGGTGATTATCCGCCCGCGGCGTTTGGCTTGGTTGGGGAAGACGTTGAGCAACCATGGATTGGGCCAGCAAAGGGCCAGCAAAGCGCTCCCGTCAGGTCTTGATCCGACCTGCATGGACAGTCACCGTTCAGCAGCCATTGGCCGACTGGGACTCTTTACCGCTTGGCTTTGTTTTGTTTCGTTTCAACAAACCCGTAGCCAGATGATCAGTAAACGCCAAGGGCCCCCCCGCAATTACAGGAACCGCGGGGGCTATTGACGGGACCCGACTCTTCAGCTGAGCCACAGGGGGAACCGTTCTAGAGCGCCCAGGCTCACAACCACTAACAGCAGCAGCACGAGCGCGCGGCAAATTAGCCAAATGAAATTGGCAAGCCACCACCTGAAGGCGACACCGCCATGTCCACGCTGAGTTGCTTTGGCCGATGGTGCAAAATGTCAGCTAAACAGCGCGATTGGCAAGACATTGGTTGAGGTTGAACCAATGCTGCCAAGCAGATCGAGACGGGACCTAACTTGCTGATCCAGCTGAGCCCCGATTTGACGATCGTCCCCTGAAACGAGGCAGAATGATGCCTATTTTTAAGCTTCTAAGATTAGTCTAAGCCAACTACCGGAAAGCTCGGGCCTAAAGAGTCTAGATTCCAAATCGTCCTACTGCGTCTGCGTAGGTAGTGGTAGCTATGACTGTGAAGCGAGATTATGGCAGCATCAGGGACGCCAATTCTCTCCGACCTCAGAGCTAGGCCATACCTCCTCGATGAATGATAAAAGCTGACCTATTCCACCCCGAGTTCAAATCTCTCATCCTTCTTCACCCATCAGCTCTCAACCAAGCTTCCTTTTCTCTCTTACCTCTTCTCTTCTGTCACTCGTTAACACAGAACAAACTCTTACAAACCACACTCTCTCAACACTTTACCTTTTCCCCACCGTCAACATGAAGCTGTCTGCTATCACCCTTCTCGCTCTCACCACCGGCATCCTCGCCGCTCCCGTTGCTGAGCCCAACTACCCCGCCCCGGCCCCTCAAGCTGGCTACGAAGCCCCCAAGGGTAACAATGGCGGCAAGCACGTGAACCAGTACGATCACCACAAGGATGAGAAGAAGTACGGAAGCCATGGTAGCTCCTACACTCCTGGCTACGGCAAGGACCATGGAAAGAAGCCCGAGATGCACCACGGCTACGAGCATCCCAAGGGTGGCAAGGACCATGGCTACCCCAAGCCCGGCAAGCCCTCTTACCCCCACAAGGAGACCAAGCCGTCCTACCCCAAGAAGGAGGGTGTGAGCTACGGCTCCGGCTCCTACGAGCACCCTAAGGGTGGAAAGGAGTACCCCCATGGTGGCAAGGACCATGGAAAGGAGTACCCCAAGGGCGGAAAGGACCACGGAAAGGGTGGCAAGAAGCCCTGCCCCGAGGACGAGAAGAAGAACAGCTACCCCAAGGGCGGCAAGGAGCACTACCCCAAGAAGGAGACCAAGCCCTCCTACCCTCACAAGGAGACCTATCCCAAGAAGGAGACCAAGCCCTCTTACCCTCACAAGGAGACCTACCCCAAGAAGGAGACCAAGCCTTCTTACCCTCACAAGGAGGCCTACCCCAAGAAGGAGACCAAGCCCTCTTACCCTCACAAGGAGACCTATCCTAAGAAGGAGACCAAGCCCTCTTACCCCCACAAGGAGACCTATCCTAAGAAGGAGACCAAGCCTTCTTACCCCCACAAGGAGACCTACCCCAAGAAGGAGACCAAGCCTTCTTACCCCAAGAAGGAGACTAAGCCCTCTTACAGCTACTAAAGTCCTCGCAAGGGGGCTGACGACTGGATCAGAGCTTGGTTTGAGGACCTGATGTGATAGACGGAACCTGGCATGGCAATACGGTAGGGGCGAGAGGTACAAACAGGGATTTGGCTCATTATGTTTTTAATAACCGACAGTTCTCAACGAGAGAAGCTTTTTCTTTTTAATGTCTACATAGACTGATCTGAACAAAACTGCGGTTATTGTTTGATTCTTGTACTCTCTTCAAGCTGTTTAATACATTGGTTGCATTGGAATGAAAACTCGAGTGACTGACATGTGTTTGGTGATCGTGGACCTATGACTGACATGGTGATCTCGGGCCAAGTCTACTGCGTTCATAGTAAGACACAGTCTCATGCAAGAGACCTTCGGGTCTGCTACACACTGCAAGTTCTCTCTGGGAGAATCGCGAATTATAATACATAATAGAAACGCAAGGCTGATACGGCTGAAAGGATAGGCAGCTTATGGTTGGTCTGAACTACAGAGGGAGTCAGAGCGTCTCTCAGGAATGAAGCGGGTCTAACGGAACATGTTGGGTCATTCTTCGCAGACGGGACGGTGAGACTTACTGAAGCTTACAAGCCCGCAAGGCATATATATATATAAGCTCCGAGGAAACAAGTAGTAAAATAATGAAGACACTTAGTCCTTGAGTAGTACGTAGCACTTTTAAATTAATCTTTTCAACGATTCATGATCTCATGGAGAAAGTGCACTGTTGACACAGTTGCTGGAAGACACCGTGAGGAAATAGAGACAGCAGTGACAACAGCAGCGAGTGAACTGTAACCAAGGTTGCCAAAAATCGTAGGATTTGTTCTCACGATATGATTTTAGCTTTAGGATGACCTTGAAGCGTCATATTCTGGCTTGTGGGGTGGTAATGTCACGGAAGAGGTTGGTAATACGACCCGGCGATAGTGATGCCAAGCAAAACACAGTATAATAGTTCTAAACAAGTGGTCTTTCAACGTCAATTCTAGCCATTGCTCGATTCTAAAATCTCTGCACCGAAGTAAGCTTATAAGCTACTAGAGACTTGACCATACAGCTCTTTCTGGCGTTGAAGCACAGCAGGATGTCGGATTGCCCCTGGCTTCAGCTTGCTAAAATCCAAGTAAACCCCCTCTTCGATGTCAGGAAACGGCCCCAGAGGAGTGATGGCCAATGGGTTGATCTTGTCGTGGCTTTTGGTATACTGCAACTGCTGTTAGCGTCAACGCCAAGTCGCCGATGGTTCCGTGCCTTACATTCTCCTTGATGTGTCTGAAATCTGTCGTCTCCTTGAACCCGCTTTCATTCCAGTAGAGGTTCTTGAGCCATTCGTGGATGACGGGGTAGTTGGCACGAATGGTTCCCAGGTTGCATTTGAAGTGCTGGACGTAAATAGCGTCGAATCGAACGATGGTCGCGTACGCTCGGATGTCGATCTCTGTCAGGTCCTTACCAAGAACATATGGGCCTCCATGCTGATGTATCAGATCCTCCAGTTTGTTGAGAGCCGCAAAGACAGTCGGCACATTGTCGTCGTATCCCTGTTGCGTCGCCGCAAACCCGGCTTTGTAGACACCGGTATTGAGGTCTCGTTGCATCCACACAGTGATTTCATCAATAGTGGCCCTGAGGTTCTTGGGATAGAGATCCAGCTTCCGGCCTACGCTGTCATCGGAAAGGATCGAGTCGAATGCCGTCGGTAGCCACCGGAGCAACTCAGCGCTCTCGTTATTCACGATCCGGTTCGTCTTTTTATCCCAGAGCAGAGGGACGCTGTATCGCCCCTTGTACTCGGGATCGTCCTTGAAGTAGACTTCGTGTAGGAACTTTGATTTGAAGAGTCGGTCCTCGGTTGCCCCTTCGTACGGGTTATCCGGCAGGCTCGGGAACTGCCACCCGGGCCATCCCTTTTCATCGCCTTTTGGATATGGCTTCACGATGGAAATGTCGATGATGGACTCGAGACCCTTGAGATGCCGAACAAGATTGGCCCGATGGGCAAACGGGCAGAAAAGGCCAATGTATAGGTGATAACGCCCAGCCTCAGGAGGAAATTGGCCGCCTGGACTGATGACTCCGTGCCATGAGTCTTCGCTGTTCTTGTGTATCGACATTCTGGAGTCGTATTTGGGGCTCGTCGCAAGGTGAAGAAAGAGAACGAATGCCTCAAAGCTGTCGTGATTGCGACATAATAACCCCGCTCGGAAATATGTGTGACTCGCTGAGTAATACTCTGTCCTGGTCGTCTTGCGAATAAAGCCAAGCAGCAGCTTGGCATTATAATTGCAAGTGGAAAGAATCCAGAATAAATACACGAGAAATGCGTGATTGTTCACCTAGTCGGATGCTTAGATACAGGAAACTAAAGACGGGAGCGACTTGTTTAAACTGCGGCGGTCGAATGGGACCATCTCTTTTCAGGCAAATGGTGGGTTCGCCCCAGGTTGGCATGAACTCAAGAAGCTTCATAACACTACGCTCCGCCTCCACCAAAGCCACAGCAGGAGGTAGAGGGTTGTGTCCTTGACAGGAAATGATTCTTGGAGTTTGCAAGTACCTAAATTCCATTGCTTCGCTATTTATAGAAGAGTTCAAGCAGATGTGGCATGGTTTTGTCATGCAAGGTTGACGGTGTAGACGTGCAATCATGCGTCTGGGCAATCAAGATACACGTGTAAGCCTCTCGGCTTCCTTCTTCAACGCTGCATTAAACATATCCCAACTCTCATTAGGTTCATCCGTCTTAACCCATGAGCCAAACATGGTAACAAAGGCGCCCGAATAAACCTCCTTCTGGGTGAAGATGGTCCCCCCGGGATTTTGCTTGCTCGGTGAGAAGTAGAAGTAATGCTTTCCAGTGGCGAGCAGGGGCACTGAACCCTCCCATGCGAAGCACTCGGGCGTGTTTTCCTGGAAAGATCAAGATCAGACACTGGTCTTCTAGGAAATTGAGCCGACAAACGTACTATTACGGGCGGATGAAAGACCATTCCGTGTAGGGACACCCTGACTTTGTCTCCTGGCTCGAGTTCGAGTGGCTTCTTATTTGAATCAACGGGCTGAATGTCCCATCCGTGCTGCCATTGCTGCCATCGGTTGAAGCCAAGGAACTGGTCATGATTAGACACGCCAATTACCAGCTCGTAGTTGGTTATACAAACCACTGAACGGACAGTAGCCAGGGACGCCAGGATCTCTATCGGAGCAGTTTTTTTTGGATGGTTTGACCCATTGTGTAGAACTTGAAGACCTTGACTGAAAGATACGGGAACTGGTTTTAGCCCAGAGAAATGTTGAAGGTTTTGAATAGAAAGGAAAGTTTATATTAACTTTTGTCAGTTTGGCTGTTCACAAAGATTAAATTAAGATAGTATTGCCTCAGCCGTGGTTGATAGATGATTCTTTCATGCCTTTTAGTCTCCATGAGAAGGTTGCCTCTATTGGTGGAGAATTAGCGCCGAGTCGCTGACTGCAACGCCCAAAGCTGGCATTCCTGGCAGCGAGAAAAGAGCGAATGCTCGCGCGCATCTCGGCCATTCGGTCAACTTTCGGCCGCATCACAGATGGCGAAATAAGCATAGAAAAGACATAAAAGATCGAGTCCCAGTGCCAGGGAGAGTAAAGAAAGCCCCAGCAAGCACAAGGTCAAATCAACAACATTTCAACATCTTTAAATTAAAATATTTCCCTGTCACAACCTGATCACACAATGTTCCCCAAGACCGTGGCATTCTTAGGCGCTAGCACCGGCGTCGGCCTCTCAGCACTCAAGCACACACTTGCTGCAGGCCATCAATGCATCGCTCTCTGCCGAACACCCTCCAAACTGTCAAACATTCTCCCTGCAGAGTCAAATGCAAATCTACACATCGTCCAAGGCAATGCCCACGATATCAACGCCGTGTCCCAATGTCTCAAGAAGGGGGACGGCACCCTTGTTGACGAGATCGTCTCAACCATCGGCGGCAAGCCCATCTTGCACAAGCTGACCATCGACGACCCAGAAGTTTGCAGAAAGGGCATGGCCGTTCTCTTGGACGCCCTCGCACAGCTTCGACGCGATGGTGCAACGGGGAGACCTTTGATCGTGGCCTTTGGCACGACCGGCATGTCTCGCTTTGGTCGCGACATTCCCATCCTGATGATCCCGTTGTACCACATTCTGCTGAAGGTGCCTCATGAGGATAAGAGAATCATGGAGGATAAGCTGGCGGATAGCGGCGAGGATTTTACCATTGTGCGGGCGAGTTTGCTGGTTGACGGCGAGACTGACAAGGCGATTCGCGTTGGTGTTGAGGATCCCAAAGCAGGGCGAGAGTCTGATGCTATTGGATATACGATATCTAGGGAGGATGCTGGAAAGTGGGTTGCAGAGCATCTGTTGCAGAAAAGGGAGGTCGAGTACCTTAAGAAGATTGCAACCATTACGAACTAGAAGGATGGACTCATTGATGGACCGTAATGATGGTACAGGTAACAGAATTTGGCTTAGTATTGAGAGTAATAGGACAGTTTTCAACTATGGATGGGAATATTTATATTTATCTACTTGGACATATTATACTTTTTAAGCCTTATTGCTACGATAATAGTCTGTGACTTGCAAGAAGTGTTGAGCATCCAAGGATGAATGACTATCCAATGTGCTGCTAACGACCTACGCCTCAATTGTAATTGACATTACACTAAAGCTCCTCAGGCTTAAGGATTGCCCAACTGGTCCATGTTCAACTCCATACTTGCAGCGGATTGCAACCACGTGTTCCAGTCAATGTCCCCGTCAACCTCCATGTTAACATCCACATCCACAAAAACATCAGTCGCGCGATCAGCATCCATCCACAGCCAGGGCGAGAAGCCTGTATCTGTCGAATTCCCGCCGGTCCACTCGTGGGGGGCTCTTATCGATTCAGCGAGTTCCTGTTGAGGCTCAATGGTCGAGGCCGAAGTTGTGTCTGTGGAAGTGACCAGCTGGCCTTCTTGGGGCCTACTCGTTTGAGACATGGGCTGAAAGGTCGTGCCAAACCATGTTCCACCGTGGCCGGCATAGCCGCTCGTGGAGTCCACTTGATGGGCATTAACGTCCTGCGCTATGGTTTGTGACTGAAAAGTGCCAGTCTCGGCAGTTTGAGGAGCCTGATGCTGATTACTGGAGTCCCTCGACGTAGTGACAAGACTACGCCAATGATCCAGCATCAGCTCGTCGCTTTTTCCACGGAAAAATGGTCCTGAACTCGCAGGTACGGGGACATTTCGGTCGCTTTGTTCAAGTAGCTCGATAGCCACCGTGTTGCCTCGTATTCGTACAAGCTCCATCTCTCGATGCTTCCTTGCCTTGGCCATCAGCTTCCGCAGCGGAACCCAAACGCGCAGGTTCTTGGCCATATTGTGCTGCGCCGGGATCAACCAAGCACTGTGCAGAGCGACCCATGCCCGCTCCACGATAGGTGACCATTGGCGACGGCAAATCTCGACCAGCAGGTAGACGATAGCGTACCAGTGGGTGTATGTCTGGTAGATCCATCGCCACTGACGACACTCTTGCTCGGCGTTGAGAGCGTGGTTGTATTCTGCGACCTCGATTGCCGCAACTAGCAGCTTGTCTCTGACGTCTTCGGAGAAACGCTCGCTCGGCTCAGCAAAGAGGGCAGGGAGGTAGACCAAGAGAGTCAACTTGGATAAGACCAAGCGGGTGACTACAACACAGACCCAGTGTACGATGTCCCCTGGCTCGGTTGAGTATTGGAAGCAGCCCCGTTCGAGCTTTTCACGGTGATTGCTCAGCAAACGAGTCTGCTCTTCGAGGGGTAATCCACCGCCCTGGATACTCGAAGCCAATACTTGCTTTGAGACGTTGCACAGTTCAAACATGGCGATAATAAAGGTCATGTCTGTGACGGTCTGGCGCTCCTGGGGCATCTCTTTGGTATCAGGCTCAACATCGGATTCGTTGATGTTCATGGGCATTCTGGTATCGAAGCTTTCACTGGTGATTGTGAACTCGGTCCCCTGGTCTTCTGATGCACGAATGTCGATGGTGCAGACCATCCACCACAGTCGACGTCGCTGCTCAACTTCAAATGGTGACAGATGCTCGAAGCGCGATCCGTCACGATGAAGACCAATTGCCTGGGCCATTCGGATGAGGAGTCCGGTCATCATCCACACATACCTCGGACTATCATGGCGACGCACAAGCAGGAGGAAGATGACAAAGGCCTGGACAAGCACTATGTTGGGATCGTTGAGGAAGTCTGCTTTGGCCAAAGCATGTTCGAGGCCGAGACGGTATTTGAGATTGAGCTCTGCCTTTGTGGAGCCAAAGTTGGTCACCACATCGTCCTCCTCCATGGATGTCACGGCCGCGTAGTAGATGGAGAACATCAAGGCCTCGTCAGCTGGTGTGAGGCTGGGGGCAGAGCCGCGGGGTGGGCGAATCATCTTCTTGATGCTGGGCATATGGACAATGCGTGCGTAGAAGTTGACGTTCTCGGAGAACACGTCGAGCAAGAATGGGATTTGGGATGGCAGTGGACGAAAGTCATTCATGTCGGCGGTCAGATTATGGCGGAACAAGAATGCGTGTCGGTCTGAAGGTGGCCTTTCGAGCTCCTGGGTGGGGGGAGTGTCTCCAGGGAAGTCTTCGTCTTCAGAAGATGCTTCGCCGTCGTCACCTGCCAGCTCGCAAGTATCCATCTTCAGCCCGTCAAGCTATGCGAGCGATATCAGCGCTGCACTCAATACGAAGAACGGAAGAACAGTCTCCATACCTCGTCGCTGATACGAGACCAAAAGCCACTGGCAATATATCGCCCCTGGCTTGAATCTCGCAGCACCATTCTTCCAAAGTGCTTCTGCACATCCGAAGTAGTCGACGTCGAAGAAGGGCTTACCCCATCTCGTCTGTGCTCTGGCGGAGAGCTGCCCTCGGCCGAACTGGCGGCCGCATTCGCCTGCTCAAGCTGCCCGCTCAGCTCCTTGACCAAGTTCTCTAGGGTCTTCAACCTCTCCATGACCTGGTCAGCACTGCCGCCTTGGAAGCCTGCCTCGGGAGGTGCAGCCGCATTGCTGGTGACGCGCTCAAGACGACGCGCCCATCGCGGCGGACGATCATTCGACGGGACGACACAGGGGATATTGGCCCGACGACAGTTGGAGCACGGCGAGAGCTTGTCGCATCGGACTTTGCGACTGCGGCAGACGACGCAGCTGCGGAGCTTCTGGTTGGCGGTTCTGGAGCTCGCGCTTTTCTCGGCCGCTGAAGCCGAGCCGGGCGCAAGATGGCTATGGCTCGGGGCGGACGACATGTTGCGGTCCGCTCAACTGAGGCAAGGTATCTAATGTTATGGCGATGTTTGACGGTTGTCTGTCAGCCTTTGATTTGGCTGTCCTTGGTGGCATCAATTCCCTGCCAGCTGGTGCCGCCATTATCACGCCCAAATGCCAGTGACTTCTTCACGTATCAGCCGAGTCCTCCATACACATGTTTTGGCATTATGGAGACTGTCTAACAGCTCTTCTCTGTTTCCATAGCAGCTGATATTGCTATAGTCGGTCTAAAACTGGACATCATGGTTTTGTGAGAGCTCCACGGCTTTCATATGCACCGATATATGTACTCATGTTAGCCCTTGTTAAGAATCAGCATCTCTGTTCGCCGAGGGATAAGCGCTTACACTACTGCGCCACATTTAGCCTGGCCATCATGTTCCCGGGTAGCTTGGCCTAGGTACTGCTCTGGCCTTTTGCTCTCTGACCTTTCAGAACCATCTATATTTTGATATAGATGATTGCAAATCTCTCAGTCAATCGGTTCAAGGAATTGTAAAACTGTTATATACCTCTTCCTTTCATGATTGGTTTGCTGGGGCATGACGTTGGTAATGTTGTAGTCGGTAGAGCTCGAAAGGGTAGTATTTCAGCCCTATGAAGCATGCTGTAAGAAATACTTGATGTATCAAACGGCACTGTAGTTGGCATAATAGTGATATTCTTTCACTCCTTGAACCGCCCTCATTCTGGCGACGGTACAAAGATGCCGCGACGTGATGCCGATCAAGAGCCAGTTTCCCCTCACTTCGGGCTGTATGGGGCCGCCTCGGTAATTTCCGAGATAATGGACTGGCGATACCAAGTAAAAAGAGCTCGGGTAGGACCTCAGTTTTGGCTTCACCTGTAAAATAATCGATTAATCATGGTACTCTCTGATATCCTTTGCATTAATGATCTTAAGGAGGCTGCGTCGGCTCTCTTAGGGAAAGCCATCGTAGGTATGCTCCGACCATACACAAACTCTCTTTACAGGCATTGAATATTGACTTTGATGCAGAGTACTTCAACCAAGGGTCGGAAGATGGTATTGCTCTGGAAGAGAACATCTCTGCCTTCAACAGGTACAAGATTCGGCCATGGATTCTCCGAGATGTCTCCCGGGTAGACACAAGTACGCAATTATTCGGAACGCCCATGTCGTTTCCGCTTGCAATTGCCCCTTCTGGGATGCAATGCATGGCGCACGAACAGGGAGAACGAGCCACTGCCCGAGCAGCAGCCAAAGCACAAGTCTTCATGGGCGTTTCCACCTATGCGACGACATCGCTGGAAGATATCAAGGCCGCAGGAGACGACGTTGGTAAAAACGAATACATGCTCCAGCTGTACATGTTCAAGAATCGAAAGACCACCGAGAACCTGGTCAGACGAGCAGAGAGGGTAGGCTACAAGGCGGTTCTTCTCACATGCGACACCCCAAAGCTCGGCAACCGCTACAACATGACGAGAAATGACTTCAAGATGCCTTCCCACCTGACGTTGCCAAACTTCGGGCAGGAAAAGGTCGACCTGTTGCTGGTTGAAGTTGGAAAGGAGAATACAGCTCCACAGGCGGACCTGAACGTCAACGGCGAGTCACTGCATCGAAATCGTGGCTTTGGAGCTAACCTTTTGAAGATGATTCCATGACTTGGGAAGACTCTCTGCTGTGGCTGCGCTCAATCACAAGCATGGAGATCTGGCTGAAAGGCGTTACAACGGCCGAGGATGTCGAGCTTGCCGTCAAGTCTCCTGCAAACATCTCCGGCATCATCGTATCAAACCACGGAGGGAGGCAGTTGGAATCTGCACTCCCAACGCTCGATTCCCTCCCGGAATGCGTCGAGGCAGCCAAAGCAGGGAACCGAAACATCCAGGTCTGGCTGGATGGAGGCATTCGAAAAGGAAGCGACATCTTCAAAGCCCTAGCTCTGGGCGCCGATGGCGTCATGATCGGACGGGTGCCTCTATGGGGACTGGCACTTGGCGGAGAGGCGGGGGTTACTAGAGCTTTGGACATTCTGGAGTCGGAATTTCGGCACACTATGGCTTTGGCTGGGTGCCGGGATCTTTCAGAGATCAAGCGGTCGAGTCTTGCTAGAAGGGTCGAAGGGGGGTTTTACACCAAGTTGTAGATCAGGGGACGTCGCTATTGGGATCTAAGATTATCA
The DNA here is from genome assembly GCA_014824385.1 of Fusarium cyanostomum. Classification (NCBI taxonomy): domain Eukaryota; kingdom Fungi; phylum Ascomycota; class Sordariomycetes; order Hypocreales; family Nectriaceae; genus Fusarium; species Fusarium cyanostomum. The sequence goes on along the minus strand of JABCKW010000085.1, from coordinate 39,822 downwards.
TTGGATTTCTCAAAAAGAGGGTTGATACTCTTCAAGGACATTAGGGCACTATTTTGGGTTTCATTCAACGATAATTCGGCCTAGGAGCTATGCAAGCAGCTGAGACGAGTCGCTAAATTACTTCGGACCAGGTCCTGTCAGAAGACAAAGCCTCATGGCATTATGCACAGTTCCACAGCAGCAGGCAGCCGGGTCAACAGATGTCAGGAAAATAAAGGACCATTTTCAACCTTGAATGAAGCTCATGAACCACTTTGTCTCCCATCATGCGGCGACAACGCCTCCCATCGCTTCCTCCCGAAAACTCATCAGCCCATGGAAATGCCTGAACAAGGAACGAATGCCCCTTTGGACTCACCTCAGACTGGCCTCTTGACGTTTGCCGCAGGTCATACAGTGTGAGACATCTACGCGCCCAGATACCGGCATCGTGGGCCAGATCTGGTGGTTTGCGCCGCAAGGCTTCTAAATAAATCTCTTTATCGTCGGGGCTGGGGCCCTGCTGAACGACATGCGACGGACAGGGTCACCCCCTTGTTTAGGATGTTGGCGTTGGTGGTTTCGACAGGGGTGCTCCCCAGCGGCGGGTCTTAAGCGACTGTTCCATCGTCGGTATCATGGCGCCGGTTGATCGAGCATCCGGTTCATTTATGGATTAGTTGCCAGGAATCCCAAGATCTTCATGGTGTTTTTGTCTGCGAGGGGCCATTGGCCGCCGAGCCTGTGAAACTCGCATCTCGTTCGTCGCAAACCCTGGCATGGGCTTGCACTTCAGATGACAGCGCTTGGAGTCCTCGCGAGAGCCTCCGTCGTTGAAGTATTAAAGACGTGGAATGCCCGATAAACTCTAATCTTTCCTTCTCATCATTCCAACCGCAATTGACTCTTCACTTCTCTACACAGCTGTGCTGTTGATTATACCTCGTTCTCTTCTCCATACAGCTGCGCTGTGAACTTACCTCGCCCAAACACTTCCGTGCTAATTCACCTTTACGCTCGATCCCAACAAGAAACCCTTTTCGTCACCTCCACTCAACGCCAAAATGAAGTTCTCCTTGATCACCCTCGGCTTCGCTGCTACTGCCCTTGCCGCACCCTTGAGCAAGCGCGCTGTATTCACCGCGTCCACCTACAACGACCTCTCCATCAGCGGCGGCACCGCAGGCAACGGCGAGCAGGAAGCTCTCGACAAGCTGAGCGGTCTACCCACCGACTTGACGACCGTCGAGAAAGCCGATCTCGATTTTCTGGACAGCGTCAACGACATCGCAAACGATGCCGAGACTGACGCTTTCAACCCCGCCATCGAGGCTGCCACTGGCGATGCGGCCCAAGGCCTAGAGGTAAGCCCGCCCTGAGCCTGCCCTAGCCGTCAGAGCGGATTATTAACAGTTTGAGTAGAACGGCAAGACCAAGAACAAGATTCTCAAGCTGACGGCTACCAAGCTGAAGCTTCAGGCCCAGGCAGCCCAGGGCGAGGATGTTGCTGCTAAGCTGGAGGAGGAGGAGAAGAAGCTCCAGAACAACATTTCCAAGGACAAGGAGGCTGCGGGCCAGGCATCGACAGCACTTGACTTTGATGCCTCTACGGCATAAGGTGGAGATATGATACCAAAGCAGGGGTGGTAATGAGGCGTATGTACAGTTGGATGAATACTGTATGAAATTCATCTACACGCTAGGAAGGTAAACGACATACTTGTATGGTATAGCTAGTGTATATGGGCTTGTCTCTGATTATAATCCCAAGCCACAATTGTATAACTCGAACTCACTTGAGGCTTGCGTCCGTAACGTACGCACGCTTATATACCCGTGTCTCTGTCTGTTTGAAATGTGGAGGCTGATAATTGTTCATCACCTTATAGTCCGCCTATTTCACTGTAATGTTTGAGAGGGTTTGACCCGTCGATAGCCAAGGCCATTGCATTTCTCGTATCCTTAGTCCCCATCAGGACATCCATTTAGTACTGATACCTTCGACAACTCACCTGTGCCTGTCCCTACATCGAGACTTTTTACCAAAAGCCAGCAACCAAGGTCAACTTGTAGGGTAAACAACGGTCTGGTGCTGTCGTCTTTTTTGAGAGGAGCAATGAAGAGCTTGCGCGCAGCAGCAATGTAGGTCAATAATGAGTGCTCTGCGCTCGTAATTGCAACGATGCTCGAGTGCTCGGTCAAATGGCTGGCGTGAAGTATTCAGTGTTGTAGATCTCGTTGTGAAATGTGGGGTATTTTATAGTTTGGTACAAATGCTGGAGCCAGTCGATGCTGTTGATCAATACCGTTGATCGATACCGTTGAGCTCGCTATGTGGAGGCTTGCGGTTGGTATAGTGGCACATTCGGAGATGAAACCATGCCGGAGCTAGATACGCATCGTTCCCAAGTACCAAGTCTCCATCACTATCTCCATCACCACGCTCCTGACTGTTAGAGGCTATTCTAGTAGGCAATTATGGATGTTTGCACTCACCGCCATTTCTTCAGCTGGAATTAGCTCTGCAAGCGTAGAGCTTGTCCTCCCAGCTTCTGCTTCTAGGCTCTGGCTAGTGCCGCTAGCCACTGCAGGTTCCTCGGGTCGGTCCGCCATTATCAAAGCTTAGAGAGAGCCTAAAAGCTTGATTCTAGCTCATTTGTGAGCGTCGGCAAAAGATCCGCGGAAAACAACAAGAACCAGAGAAGTTGACGGAGAGAAACTAGGGAACTGCATCAGCAGTGGCTTGCACATGAAAGCCAGGGTACTTGGGCGGAATATCAGGCGTTGCATTGTGAGTTATCACAAACTTAGACCCAGTGCGCTTCATCCTACCACAAAAGCAGTCTTCCACGAATAAAGGCTGCCCGGAGGAATCACGAAAACTTGAAATCTACCAAGCAACAGGCTCAAGGTCTGGTTTTGAAACTGATTAGACGCTATCCTAATGAATGTAGGGCTGGATCGTGGATGGAAGAATGTGAAGTATATATTTCCAGGACGGATTTGCAGCAGAAGCATGGTGACCCGCCAACTAAACTTCTGGCTTGCGACCGATTACGACGTAGAACTTCTGATAGCCATGCATTCTCTGGTCTGATAGTGCTTTTCTCACGTCGACGAGGTTCACCTTGCATCCGTCAGCTGAGTGTTGGACAAGCCAGGCAATGAAAGCTCACCTCAATCTGTTCTTTGGTCCTCCCTTTGACGCGATGCAACAAGCCGTAGCTGAAACCTTGTAAGCCCTCGGCCACATTTGCATGCCACAGCTCTCCAAATCTCTTCAGTCTGCGGTTCTTGGGCCATCCGTTGATGGGAATCTTGTACACCTTTTCCGAGACATCCACAAAGCCGGCCTCGATGAACCAGTGCTTTATACTGGCAGGAAATGTCAAGGGCCGGTCAGCAATGATACTGGCATCTACTATGTCGTCACACCACGCCTTGAAGGCATTATCTGGCGCCACCGAGTCGTCATCACACTCCATGAGGCCCATGAGTTCCTGGCATTCCATCCACCCCCCTGGTCGTAGCCGTTCGAAGGCCGGTTGAATAATTTGCGACATCATGTCAGACCAGCACCCCAGCGTTGCCCTGGTATGTATCAAGTCGAAGTCACACCAATCCCTGCCTTGAGGCCACTCATCGGTTCTATTCTCATCAGTATACGTGTCCAAGGTGAGAGTTGGGGGGCAATTACGCACGCGTCGTCAATAATAAATTCAACATTAGGCGGGACCAGGTCCGTTTGAATGGGAGAGAGGTCTGTGCCGATGATTCGGGCTTCAGGGAACTCATCCCCCATGTCGATGGCCCAACAGCCGGACCCTGTGGCGATATCGAGGACTTTGTGGGGAGGGTTATCCTGAGTGAAGGGGGCAAGGCAACATCTGTTGTCCAGGAGGATTTTGAGGATGTCGTATTGAGCATCCAAGCGTTCAACCTCGGCGGGATCGTTTGGGTAGTGATATGCTGCAAGGTCAGCTTCATTGTGGGTGAAATAAAACCACAGAGTAGAACGTACAGCCCGCACGGTAAGCATGATATGTTCGTCCATTTTCCTTGTGGAATTCGTATATGCTCTCTGCCACGGACGCAGTATCTCTGGGACGAATTAGCCCCGAAGATGAGGGGGCGATGAGAAGCGTCAAGCTTACAGTGTTGTGCAAGTACTCCACGGATTTGACTGTTGATTGTGAGTATAGGGTCGAATGGGGTCGAGACGCCCTTGCCAGACTCACGTCAACTTCAATCCTTGACGTGTAGTCAAGATAAGCCTCAAAGCTGAACTCATAATCGGAAAGGTTTTCCTTCGACGCGTTGGCGCTGAATGCCGGGTTCTTCGGAGGCACGGCGGATAATGTAGACATGTTGCGGGTCTCCTCAGCTCAGCAAAACCCCAAGAGTGTTGTGTGAACCAACACGCCAACCCCCAGCAGGGAGTTGAAGAGTGGAGAGGGATCGCCGACAGGAGTTGGGAATGAGGGGAGATGGGATTGCCGGGTCGAGTCAGCTGGCCGGGCTACGGGTGATGCTGTGAAGAAGGGAAGGGATGGGGTGATGATTTCAGCCTGATACCGACAGACTGGTTATAGCTGTATGGGACTAAGGATTCCGAGTAGAGTCGACCCGATGGTTTGGGTCGTGTTGGTTGCTTGAGGCAAATGCTGATACACGGTGATCCAGACGGTCGGGACATGATACGAATGGAGAAAGGAGGGGTCACCAAGCGTCCAACACAGGAGGACCAGGTTTTTATTGGGTAATTTCCTGTGTATTTTAGGGCAAAGCCATGGAACAGGGGGAAGAGTGTGAAGAGCCGGATCCGGCATTTGCATTTGAATTGGCCGTTGATCATCAACCAAGTCCAGGCGGCAGTACAGTAAGCCTGCGTCTCAAAATCTGCTCACAGTAGAGAGGCGCACAATTGCCACTATATGGGGTTGTGACCAGTCACTTTCGGCGCGTTAATCCCGCTCCAAATCCGACGGCAATGCAACAGGTACCGTGTTCCGACCATAAGATGCAACACGAAGGACAAGGAAATGCCGCAAGGGCTCACTTCAAGGAATAGAATAGAATGAGCAATCTCGTATATCTTGACACTTCAAGACGAAGTTGCTCTCGTGGCTCACAACATGGCCATGCCATTCGTGATAAAGCAGCAGTGGCCAGCATCCATGCCGTTTCAGAGAATTCTTGTAATGATCCCTGGCTGTGGCGTGTTCCAGGCCCCCCAACTTTGGTCTAGACAAGCCGAACCATCCGAGCCCGCACAAGCCATGATCTTCACCGACAATCGCGCTGGAGATTGGGCATCAATTTGTTCTTATCCCCGGTGAATGCAGGGCAAACTCTGGCTGATCCACACCTACTACACATTCGAGAAGCAAATATGAAACCAACTAACAGAAAACTCTCTGGAACCGCCATGGCAATGACATTCTTGATTCATGGCTGATGCCAATTCTCTACCTACCGGCTTAGCTTCTCCTGGAGCCTTGCAGCCACCGCTTCTCCAAGTTGTTTCAGTGACGCGGCCCCCATCATCTCCAACACGCTGACCTGAAGTCCGAATGCCTGCCGGAACCATCTCCGCAGCTCAATTGCCGTGAGAGAATCCAGGCCCATTTCGGAAAGTCTGAGACCTGTATCGATTGCAGTGTCGGGCTTTAGCAGGAAATCATTGATCTTCCTTCCTATTTCTTCGGCCAGAAAGCTGATGCCCGACTCCTCCGCCAGGAGGCTCGTGCCATCGCCGTCTGCCACGCTTTGCAGGAACTCCTTCAGGCTGTTGCTTTCGGCTCCTGTGTCGGATGTATCCCCAATAGCCACGTTGTGATACATCCCCATTCGACGGTCTCGACGCCAGTTGGTTGGGTTCTTGGGATCGTCAAGGTGAAGCTCTGATCTCAGACCCATGATGATATGACCGACGTTTTCCCACGCAGACCACGAACTTGGAGAGAGGTCCCTGAAGTTACTGGTGTCCTCACTCTTCTGTGGCGGCGAATTGACAAGTGAAGCTTCCACACTGTGCAAGAATTCCCCCTCTCCCAAAGTGTATAGGCCCTGCTGCTTGATGCTCCGAAGAGCGCTTGGGTTCTCCGCCACAAATCCGACATCTTCAATGGGGCAGATGGAAAGAACTGAAGCTGGGAGCCCAAGAGAATGTCTGTACTGACAAAATGACTCGATGAAAGTACATCCCGCTTTGTAGTTGCCCTGTCCAGGTTGGTCAACAACCGTAACTGTCGAGCTGGCCAACCAGAAGTAGTCCAGAGGCTGTCCGAGGAAAGCTTGGTGAAGGTTCCATGTACCCTGAACCTTTGGTTCGTTGGCATCCTTCCAATCTGTCCACTTCATGTCAAGAAATGGAGAGTCCTGTTGCAAGTTAGCCGAATGTCATGTGTTACTTGGATCGGGGCCAGCTTACCCTTTGCACCATGGCAAGGTGGAAGACGCCTTTGATCGGAGCTGGCGCCTTTTCAATCGCTAATTTTATATCCTCAAGGATGTTGACACTCCCTCTGACCATGATAGTGGTGCATCCCATGGATTCAAGTTCTGCTGAGACTGTGATGCCTGCCGTGTCACTTCTCGACAGAAAGATCAAGTTTTTGGCTCCATTCTCAACCATCCAGATGGCCAGAGCTCTTCCGAGCCCTCCTGAGCCACCTACGAGCAAGTAGGCTGAATGCGGGTCAAATTTGATACGCTGGGATGACGCTCTCGCCTCAAGCGTCGACGAGTCTGTAGGTAAATTTAGAATCACTTTGCCGATATGATCTCCACGCTGGAGATAGCGGAATGCTTGTTTAATATCGGCTGCGTCAAACGATGTGACGGGTTCCAGTGGCCGAAGCTTTCCTTGCTCGTAGAAATCAAGGGTTCTTTGCAAGACACTGTTGAAGGATGTCAGTGTTCCTGAAATGAGACTTGAAACAAAAGGGCTGGCTCACTCTCTGATAATCTGAGGTTGTTCCTTGATCAGGTAGATCACATCGACACCGCAGTACGATCGATTGTCTAGAAAACGGCTCATGTCGAGCTGCCCAAATCCAGCAAGGTCACGCTTCCCGAGCTCAAGCAATGTGCCGTTCTTTGCAACACACTTCCAAGAAGCATGTAAAAGCTCGCCGGGGAGTGAATTCAGGACAAGGTCGACTCCTTTGCCCGCGGTCTGTTGCATCACCCCATCGAGGAATGAAATGTCTCGCGAGTTGAAGATTCGTTCTCGCGGGATGTTGTAGGTCTCAACCAGATAGTTCTTCTTCCTCTCACTTCCAACAGTAGCGTAGATTTCTCCACCCATCATTTGGGTAACTTGAATGGCAGCTAATCCAACACCACCGCAAGCCGAGTGAATCAACACACTCATCCCCTTGCGCAGCCTCCCAGCATCAAGCAATGCGTAGACGACAGTGGCGAAGCAGCCTTGGATAGTAGCCGCCTCCTCAAAGCTCATGGTCTCTGGGATCTTGAACACGTAGTAATCCGCCACCGTCACATGCGTAGCGAAGCCACCTTCATACGTGAAGGACATGACACGGTCGCCGATGCTGAGACCTGTTACCGCACTTCCAAGGCGCCTGATTGTACCTGATACTTCCATACCAAGAGAGAGATTCGATGATTTGGAAGATATGAGGCCCATGGAGTAGACAACGTCGCGGAAGTTGAGGCCCGAAGAGCGGACCTCGATTTCTACTTGGCCTTCCGGAATACTTTCGGGGATTGGATGAGTTCTCCAGCCCATTGTTTCCAAGATGCCAGGTTTGTCGATGTCGATCTTCTTCATAGTCTCCCCTTGGCCTAGGTTGAGCTTGGCCGAAGCTTCCTCCAACAGCGGGAATGGTTGGTAGCGCCCAACGCAGATCACGCCGTTGTTGACAACGAATTCCTTGTCAGACTCGAGATTATCGTTATCTTCGTCGTGAACAATCTTTTCAAATACACGAGAGACGAGAGTGCTCAGCTGGTCCTCTTTGCTGTCAACCTCGAGGGTATAGAAGTTCAGTCCAAGTTCTGAGCGAAGGGTACGAGCCACGCCGAGCGTTTGTGACGATCCTGGGTTTGAACACTCCACTTGGATTGGGCTTGTCAGCCAGAGAACCTTGCTGGAGCTGACAGACCCAGAGAACCGCTGAAAGGAAGCAAAATCCTCCTCTGGGATATTTTCGAACAAGTTTGCCTCGAGATCAACACAGGATATGATATCTTGGTCTTGCGGGATTTCGTCTCCAATACGGCGCTTGACAGTGTGCCAGCCTTTTTCTTCCAGCGCGGTAGCTAATTTGTTAACGATTTCCCCTTCAAGATTGCCAGACAGAAGAGTGACACCAGCCGGGCTGGCGATTGGAGTGGCTTGTTTCTTGGAAACCATGACCGCGAAATGTCGATATGGCTCCTCGTCGTCGAATGCAGCAGCGTCAATTCCGCTAAATCCGGCGGCTTTCAGCTCCTCGTCCCATCGCGACACTGGGACATAGGGTTGATCCGGACGGCCGTCCTTTTCTCCTAACCACCACCCTGAAAAGTTGCCAAAGATGAAATTGCATGAGCGAGACAGACTGCACAGCTCTGTCATCACGAGCATTCCATCCGACTTGAGTAGGGGCCGAATATTGCTCAGGGTCTGCTGCAAAGAGGGTGTGGCATGCAGAACGTTTGCCGCAATGACGAGGTCATAACTCTCCCCTTGAAAGCCTTGCTCGAGCGGGTCCTGCGAGACATCTAAGACCTTGAACTCCATGTTGGAAGCATTAGGGAACCGCTCCTTGGCAGCTGGAAAGAATCCTGCAGAGATGTCTGTGAACGTGTAGACAGAATAGGTCGGTATTCCATGGATATCGACAATGCTCCGCAGCATGGTCTCGGTGGTCCCGCCAGTTCCAGCTCCAACTTCAAGGATTCGCAGATTCGGCCTGGTATGGACTAGTAGACGCAGGAAGTTTGAGTAGTCGAAAGTCATGACATCGTAAATGTGAGCAAGTATGTTGTCTTGAATCAGAGCATCGAGTGTGTCTGTTTTGCCTGTGAAAATCTTGTCCATATTGTCGAAGAGACGCCTCATCCCGACCGCAAAGGATCTCATGGGTAGCTCCAATAGAGCAGAGGTAAGTTCCTCAATCTTGGCCAACCTCTCGACATGTGGAACAGAAACATATTGTTGAGAATCCTCGACGAGTTTGTAGTTTCCAGCGGCCGCAAACCCAATCTGTTGATTGAGCCAGTCCCGAAACCTCGCAAAGTGAGGCTGGCACGGTTGAAGGTACCTCACCTTTTCAGCTGTTTCGAGTATGCAAAGGAGGCATAGCTCTTCTTGCATTCGAGATTCAGCCCTGGAAGACGTCGGTGGTTTGAAAAGGGTCGATGCATCGACAAAGTCAAAGTGTGGAAGCCAGCTCAACCTCGCCGCCGCGTGGACATCGGTTGCTCCAGGGGTCTTATCATCTCCTAGGCCCTGGAATTGGATTCCAGAAGCACGAAACACCACCTTCTCATCTGCCGTGAACTCAATGCATGGCTCGACTCCAAACATATTCCATGCTTTGGCATCCATGACATCTGTGCCAGGACCAATCTCGAGTTCTTCGATGGCGGTAGGTACGGAAAGCTCGACTATATTTCGCCCAAGTCCTTTGGCTTGTGCCACCAAGAGCAATTGAAGACCAGCATCAATAGTTGCTGGATGAAGCGTAAAGGGAGAGCGAATCTGCTTGTCTTGGTTGACGACTTGTCCAAAGGCTAATTCTTCCGAGGTCGCCGATGTAGCGTTCGATAGTCCTCGAAACGCAGGACCATAGACGAATCCGACATTCGCCAGGCGATCGTAGATTCGGGAGCAGTCGACCTTGCGAGGGAGGGTTTCTGGTGTCCAGTCCCTGACCCTGCTGTTCTGGAGTAGGCTCACTTGCCCAACGCAATGCGTCACCCATGCTGACCCGTTGTAAGACGAGACGGAAAACTCAAACCACTCTGAAACTTCATTATCATTGAGCTTGTGGCTGCGCAAGGTAGTCATCAGTTCAGTTGGTGTTGAATCAGACAGTAAGAGGGCTGTATGCGCCACGACATGTCGAAGGCGATATCCGGCACCCCGAGGCGAGTGAGTGAGCTGCCTGACAGCTTCGCCAGCGACAGCGATGTACCCGGCAAATGGGAACACAATGTCGTTGTGTAGCTTGTGATCTGCTAGCCAGGCCTCATCTTCAACATGGAGAATGTTTCGCCACTGCGGTTCGGTTTCTGTTCCTTCCAGAGTACGGGATCCCAAAAGACAATGGTGAGGGTATTTCCGAGTCCTCCAGGCTTTGGATATGCGGCTCTCAAACCAGTACGATGCATTATGGTCCCATGGATATGTTGGTAATCCTGAAATGGCCTTGCCAGTAGGGAACAAGGATCTCAAGTCCATGGAGACCCCTTCTTGGTAAAGTCTCCCTATGGCAGAAAGAAACGTAGTGAAGGAGTCTTTGCCGCGAGACTGTGCTGCCACATAGTGACACGGCCGAGATAGTGTGGAGCAAATCTGCCGCAAGGGGCCAGCGAGCGTAGAATGTGGACCAATCTCCAGGAAAATGCAGTCTCCTTTGACTGCCAGCAAGTTCAAGACAGCTGGGGAGAACCGAACTGGAGACGTCAGGTTTTTCACCCAGTATGATGGATCGCGAACAGAATCCTCCGCCACTTTGGCTGTAACCGAAGAAAAAACATCAGCCTTGGCTGGAGGCAAGACTTGCGTAAGTTTGGGCATTTCGGTCTTCAGGAGGTTGTGATACTCCGAACTTAGGGGGACCATGTGATCTGCTCAATTAGCTCAGAGCAGCAAATAGGGCGAAGAAGGGGGACATACGTGAGTGATAGGCCATGTCGACTTTGAGAGCGCGAGCAAAAATATCAGGCATCTTCTGCTTGATGGCCTCTACAACCTCACCAACCTTCTCAGCGTCGCCGGAGATGGTGGAACTGCTCGGACTATTCTCACAAGCCAAAACTACGCCATCGCACAACCACTCGGATACGTCGCGGGCGCCCATCCCCACGGCTGCCATGCCTCCAACCAGAGCTTGCTTGGTGGTGACATAGCCGCGGTAGTAGGCGATGGTGATTGCTTCTTCCATCGAAATGTATCCAGCTGCGTATGCGGCAGAGATTTCTCCGCTTGAATGGCCAACAACAGCAGTAGGTGCAAGTCTCAGGCCGGCAAATTTGTTGAACAAAGCCACTTGAACTGCAGTACATAGAGGTTGCGATAGCTCCGCCTTGTGGACTTGGCTAGTTGCAGCGGGTTTCAGAAGTTCATCTAGACCCAGATCAATAACTTGCACTCTCAACGCTGAAGGGTGCATATTCTCACCTATGATGTTCCACGCTGGCGGGAAAGTCAGCCGTTGTAGTACCGCGTCCATGTTGAGCAAGTCATCACGGAAGGCTGGATCACTCTCAATTAATCCCTTGGCCATTTCAGGCCACTGTGCACCCTGACCACTGAAAATCATAACAAGTGGTGGTGTGCTCAACGGCGTTTTGCTTGCCCCGGCAGTTTCGATGAAGTTTGCTCCGTCTAGAATGGCAAACCCTCTGTGAGGCAAGTGTTCTCTATGGAGGGCTCGGGTATATGCAAGGTCAGCTATGGACTCCGGATGCTGAAGAAGCCATGCTTGATGGTTCTCGATTTGCGTCTGGAGGGAGGACTCTGTGTTAGCAGATAAGAGAAGCAATTCTGGGTTCGAAATGCGATCCGTCGGTGGATCTGGGTCTTGAAGGATGCGTTGCCCATTTTGACCTGTTGTGCCGTTTTGATGTGCTGTGCCATTGTGATACAGATCGGGAGACTCGAGGATGACCTGAAAGCTGTGTGAGAAACTCTGGTAAGTGAAAACTGATCAAGGCATCTTACATGTGCATTGCTCCCGCCGATGCCAAATGAGTTGATGCTGACTCTCGCTTTGCGGTTTGGTGGGAAAGGAGTCGGGCTGACTGGGACGGTCAAGTTGTACTTGGAAAAAGGAACTTGACAATTCGTTAACTTCGTGAAATCCTCCAGTTTCGAGGCATATTAGACCTACTCTTAGGGTTGGGATTGTTCAATTTGATGTTGGGCGGAATAATCCTATGTTCAAGCGCGAGAACACATTTTATGACGGAGGATATCCCTGCGGAGCCTTCAGAATGTCCCACGTTGGGCTTGACTGAAGTGATGTAGATCCCATTTTCACCAAAGACTTTGCCCACTGCCGTCGTCTCGATGGGATCACCCGTAGGCGTTCCAGTGCCGTGACACTACAAGCCATTAGCATGTTATGCTATTGTCTCGCCATTTACTCACCTCTACAAATGCCGTGTCTCGAGGGTCTAGACAAGCATCATGGTAAGCCTTCCTCAGCAGGGACTCCTGTGCAGCTCCGTTAGGTGTGACAAGGCTGGCGCTCTTCCCGTCACAATTTGTGGTAGTGCCTTTGATGATAGCCCTCACTGGGTTGCCATCGCGAAGGGCATCCGAGAGACGCTTGACGTAGATGGCCGTGATAGCCTCAGCTCGGGCGTATCCGTCAGCTGAAGCATCAAATGTCTTGCAGGATCCATCCGCAGCGAGCAGTTCGCCGGCAGACATGGTTGCTGTGAGGGCAGGCGTGGTGATCATGCTGGCGCCACCCACTACCGCACTTGAGGCATCACCCTTCTGAATAGCCCGACATGCTTCATGAAGAGCGATCGTTGAAGCCGAGCATCCTGTTTTGATTACCATGCTAGGTGTCATACGTCAGCTTGTAGACAATCGGTGTCATGTATCGGGTCAACCCACCTGGGTCCTCGAAAGTCATACTCGTATGAAACACGGTTGGCCATCATAAGGTCGCCATGTCCAGTAACAGCGTGGACACCTCCTTGCTGAGGTTCCTTGGCACTCATCATCAACCAATCGTCCCCAAAGGTTCCTACATAACAACCAATCTGCTTTCCGCGATAGTCTACTTCTCCTGCATCCTCAAGGCACTCTCGAGTCACCTCAAGGAGTAATCGTTGTTGCGGGTCCGCTTTTTCAAGCTCACTCTTTGTCAATGTGAAGAACGACGTATCCAGGCATGATAGATCCTCGTCAAGGAAATATCCGTATTTGATCTTTATGGAGTCCTTGCCACCGAGGCTGTCATCAAACCCCTCGAGATTGTAGCGGCTACTGGGGATAGGAATCCGGGCATCGAGTCCATTGCTCAAGAGGTTCCAATAGTCGTCACAGTTGCGGATGCCTCCAGGAAGACGTAGTCCTATACCGCAGATGGCTACGTCGGGGGCCGTTGATTTTTCAATGCTTCCATTTTGCCGAGGCTCCTCAGAGAAGTGTCCATCTGAGATTGAACCAGCCGGGTCGAGCAAATCGGGGACGATTGCATCCCCAGGAGGCGAAACGTCAACGTAGCCGTCACTCATATTTAGAAAACGTAACGAGTGCGAGGTGACAAGAGCAAGCTGGAGATTGTTCAAAGGCCTCCAATGTTTGCGTATTAGGATCGTATGGGGCTTCGGCATTACGGTCGTATTGCAAGACGCGGCATCTCTTCCGTTATGAGTTGTCCCCGCGTGGACTAGGACACATCGCTTCCACATCATGTCAAGAGACATGCCATCTTGGGGTCTGCAGCCACGCTGCCTCAGCGAGCTAGGCTAGTCAGTTGCAACTAACCTCCTGTTTGGATGATCGTCTTTGGATGACGCCAACTGGTCCCCTCAGTCGGGGCCACGTTAGGGATCAATGTTCATGGCACGCAGACCAACTAAGCAGCTGGTGGGATGGTCCAGACGTGGCCCACGTCGACTACAAGGCTCAGCCCTTTAAGTGGTTCCCGGCGACTTGGCATAGACCTGCAGTCATGGAGAGTACAGCCGATCGGCTCTGAAAGTGGTGCATAACCTGGAGACTATGTCCAATGGCTCTCTGCAAATGCCCCCTATACCCACACAATCGGGTTAATTGCTGACTATATGGCGTGAGTTGTCGTTTTCCGCATTCTCCGGACATTGCCGCGTAGAAGCCGTTACCAGCAAAGTGCAAAGGTTCATGCAGCTGGAATGCAAGAGTCGACTGTCGTGTCACCTGCTTATTCGTCGTGGCTGATCCGCTAACGAATGGCAGAAGCCATGCATACGTTAATTAACCCCATCGCTAAGAGACAGAAAACAGGTCGTGCCAAGTACAGCTGACCACGCATCATGGTTAAAAGGTTCTTGCCTCAGAGTAGTTAAAATAACCAGTTTGCTTCCACGTCCTACGCAACATGCAACTATGGCGTTGACAGGAGCCTACAACCTACTTGTATGCACGACATCAAGTGACAGCAACGCGCGTCTATTGAGTTCGATGACGCCTTCACCGCTACTTGTGGCGCTGTCAACGCAGTCTGCCAACTTCGGGCCGGGCCTTCCACCCCGTGAGGGAGCTCGCTTCGAACAATAACTTAGCGTGTATACTAAGCCATGTTTCTCATGCAGCCGGAGCTGAATTGGGTGGAGTCATAAGCAAGACGCCATGAGGCCCCATGGATGCACGTACGTAGTAGAAGCGGAATCTCTTGGACGGATCATAGTGGTGTCCTGGTTGCAAAATCGACCACTGGATTGTGTCATATGCGTAGAAGATTGAATTCCTGGATGCTACCTGTGCTCAATATTCGATGAAGAGCCTGTGTCTCCTCCGTTAACCCTTTCTTGTTCAAATTACGACCTCCGAGGCTTTGTAGCTTTGAACAAAAACATCATACCCACAACTCGCGTCTCAACCTCCTTAAACTCCTCCTTCAATACCTTTTCAAGCACTCCAGGATCTTCCTCAAAGTTATCAAACACCCCTCGCTTATTGTAGAAGCCCAAGGCGAAAGAGGCAAGCCGACCCGGTCTCTGCCCATCTTTTACCCGATACCCATGCTCCGTCTTTTCCCATACCTTGCCTAGTACCGTTGATCCAATCAGCACGCCATCATCTGTAAGGAGGCTCTTGGCATTGCTAATTGCCCGAGCCTTGGATGAGGTTGGTCCGGGCATATGGTGTAGAACGAGGTAGAGCGAAGCAGAGTCAAAGCGCTCATCTTGAAGAGAAGCGGGGTTTGGTTTCGCCGCATCAGCGAGAACACACCGGATATCTGTCTCTGGGTGCTTGGACAGAATCCGCTGCCTGGCTGAAACGAGAGAGTGTTGACTCAAGTCAGCCAGAGTCAGATGCTGATCTTCTGGCTTTCTCCCGAGGTCCGCAAGGGCCTTGGTAGGAAAGTAGCCATTGCCAACACCAATATCCAGGTGCCTTTTAGAAAAGTTCTGTGTGAATAAAGGTCGCAGATATTTCTGTGCCGAGCAGCGCCAGATGAATGGGGCTGAGATCCGTATGACGTGAAGATCATACATGAACAAGACAAGAGGCGTAAACCGGACTGATCCGGCATTAGGAGCGGGGGTTAGAACCGTCATTGTGGAATGAGTAGGAGAGTAAAAGAGCCGACTTTCAGAGAGGTTGGATTCTTGCAGAACAGTTTGGGCGACCTAAAATAGCTGTACCTATACCATGAGCGTATTGCTCTGATAAGAGCGCATCGGGCCTGTATGCATCTAATGGTTCGTCATGGGCAACGGAGTGAAGCATCCGACTAGGATGAGCCACTCTGAGCCAGCATCTTGACAACACATCATTGCATTAGCATCATCTTTAGCTGGGTATAATGGGCATCAAGGTTTCATGGCAGCTTCCCCCGCTTTTACCCTACGCTGAAAATAGCCTATTGGCATGAAAACGTGCATTGTTAGTGAGGTATTGCATCCGTAGATGCCGATAGGGGATGCCCCGCTTGTGGCCGCTCCACAGAGTTCATGCTACTTGATCGCCGTCTCTGGTCTTGAACGCCCTCTTGCAAATAGTACGAGGCCATAGCAGGCCTCAAATTGGGCGCAAACTAGGTTCAAGTCTAAATATTGCGCCATGTTTTCTCAAGATGAAGCTCACGGGAAGTGGGGAGCAGCGGATACATTATGGTTTTCGGAGAGTGGCGTAATACGTCCACCCTGCGGTGACCAACATAGAATCTGAGTAGCAGTTCCATCAATTATTATGTACAAGTACCCATTAGCTTTGAAATATCAGCGAGTTGAAGTGAATCTTAAAGGCTGGAGAAGAGTGAGGCCATTGGTACATTCCTTGCAGTTCATACTCCAGAAAGAAGCAAGCCCGATGCCCACGGCAGAACTAGACTCCAAAATCAACATGATTCCTTAAAGTCCACCGCTCATCTGCGGACTGGGCGTTTTTTCTCTTCCATAACTGCCCAATCATCTTGGTTACACGACTACCATATGCCATTTAGGATGCGTTGACTGAGCAGACTTTGCGCTAGGGAGCCCTCATAGTATTTTGGTCGAATCTAGGAGCAAATTAACCGTAGATTCACACCTTATCAATGTCACAACTTTAGAAGGTTTGACTGCGGACTGGTTACATCTCTCAATGACAATGGTGCACGCTATGGCCACGGTGCCAAGAATCAAGGCCCAAATGGTAATGTAACATTTTTCTTAACTAGGACGTGTTTGCTGGAGCAAGGCGGACTCGGTAGAAATAAATGTGGTCACATCTTGGTGTCAAGTATAGTGGATAGAAGTTACATTAAGACGTAACCCATTGAGAAGATGGATATGGGCGTTTGGTATACTTCGACAAGGGAGAAGCAGCCTCATAATCTCGATTGATTTTCCTAAGTTTGCCTCATAAGGCTGTAAACGATGAGCTATATTTAGAAGAGATTATGCTAGATTATATACAACCTATGATTCTCTTAGGTTTACTTTTAGCATAAAGTTTATCTAATGACCTGATAACCATTATGTGCGAGTCCATATTGTGCGAAACTTTGCCTATCAACCAAACAGCGTTAAACTCTCCAGGCTTTGTCCGTCTTGCCTCCGCATTTTATACGCCAAAATACCGTCCGAGCCTCAACACTAGAGCTGCTCATCCCGCACGATCTCGATATTCTTCCCACAGTCAACTATCCTTGATGCCGAATACCCGTGCGGGGTTCAATACAAGCATTTTGTTCCATTGTTCTCCTGTAAGCCATTTCTGAAAGAGCTCCAGCTCTCTGTTTGTGTCCACATGGTCAAGTGGAGGTGTAGGGGTCAGGCCTTGCACACTGGCATTGCAATGAGGCCAGTCACTCCCCCAGAGGACAGCATCTGGTGCGCCATTGACCAGTGCTTCGACCACAGGCTGCATCAACTCGATGTCTGTGGCGGACCGTCTATGAAGGGCGCCGAGCTTCACGTAGAATCTCCCTGACTTCAATAGGCGCAGGAAGTTGTCGAGCTCTACGCTGCCATCATCGGAGGGTTCCGCAGAACCATTATGGTCGGCGATGATTGTTATCCCTGCAAGATCCGGATGGCGCAGGAGTGTATCTGCTAGAGACGACCAGGTTGCAAGCGGTAACTGAGCTGAAATACTCCAGTTAAGCCTCCGAACGGGGCAATTCAGAGCAACTTGGAGGAACTGTTCAAGAACCCAGTTCACGTCGCTCCCAGAGCCTCCGTATGAACCGTGAATTCGGACTGATCGTATACCTGTATCGTGAAAGCAATCAAAGGCAGACTCAGCCAAGTTCTTCAAACTTTGCTCTGCTTCTGGGTCCCAAAAGAGGGTACCCAGCACGCGTTTATCGGGATGATGGGTACGACAATATTTGAGATGCTCCAGTAGGCCGCCATATCCATTCTCAATTGTTGCTTGGACGAGCATGATCTGACTGGTGAGGGCATTTTGGAGGAGAGACTCCACGGGCGCCTGCTGTGGTGTATACGCACGCGTGGCTTTGAAGGGATACTGCTCCGGGTCAAAACAGTGCGTGTGGCAGTTCCAGGCCGACGAGGGAAGACAAATTAAAGCCATAGCCGGCGGGGTATTCACTGATGATTCTGATGATAATGACCAGGGATAGTTCCAAATCACGGCTGTTGCCAGGATTTCCATCCGGAATTTTGTGTCTGAGCCTCTGAGGGGGTTCTGCTCCGGAGCAATTCCGATGACGGCGGAGATTGTCCGACCCATCTCGTGGAGGCAAGGTTAGATCCACAGTCAATTGGCCTAGCCACTCATGCTCAAAGTCATGTTGCACCACTTATCAACGTCTATCGCTAACAACGCTCTGCGTCTAGGACAGGTCTAATTAACCAGATATTAGGAACGAGGGTCTGCGCACTCTGTCTGAAGAGATTTGACGGCGGGCTACATCTTCGTCCTGTATTCTATCAAGGAATTGTTGTGTCTTTGTGCAACAGAGGGATGCCCGGCGCACATAGAGGATCCGCACTATTTGGGAGGTGATCGTAGGCAACAAAGTATAACAACTTGGATCTTCTAAATATACATTCTGACGTCCTACCTCTGCACCTTGTCAAGACTCCTTTGTCCTGTTACCTTCCCGTATCTCCTCCTAGCGCCAGCTGGGCGTGCGCGTCATTCCTGCTCCAATCTCTAATTTTGTTACATTTATTCACCATCGGCTGGTGTTGATTCGGCCGTTGCCATACGATCCTTGATGTTGCCCATGGTATCACACCTGTGGGAGAGACATAAACAAATATCTGCCCACAGCTACCAAGTCCAGCGGGGCCCGTCATCACTGCCACCACGAACTGTCCATCATTTCCAGCATTGGTAGGCCGGCTCCATCAGCAAAAGGTGGGTTTGGACTCCGAAAGCCGCATAGTTCTGGAGTCCACTTGACCATCATAGGAGTCGCTGGGCGTGAGAGAAGTGTAGGGTCCCTCTCGGGTGGTTGTGTGATGGAGATGTCGACGGAGGGACCGGAACCAGGGGGCACGAAGTAATCTGTAGCCGCAAGATCGGAGAGTGAAGAATTCGCAACAACACCGGAGGGAGTCGGGAGTGGTGCGGATGACATCCTGGCTGTGAGGGCTATGAGCTGATTAGGACCGACAATCTTCAGCGGGACGCTACATGAACAAAGGCCTACCCGTGTCGAATAAAATGGCCCATAGATCCATGCCCTTACAGGTTTGATGTATAGCTGTCAATTCGGCGCATTGGTATTAGTGTTTGCTTCGCTGCCTTGGAAATCCATTTTATAAAGCATGTGTGTGAACTCACCATTCAGAAATGTTATCACGATAGCGAACATGGCCCCTATCACTAGATCAATTACAGCTGATTCAACTCCACTGTTTTGTTTGATCTTGGATCCAAGAACGTGGAGATTGGGGTACTGAGAGGCATCGCTAGGGGGGGAACCCGAGTCCTCAACAGTATCGGAAGAACGATGGTTGGGATCCCTTGTACAGGAATGAGCAGAATCCTCGGTTGAGCAGTCGAGAGATGGATCTGGTGGCCAACAAATGTAGGATTCGAGAGGATCTTCTGTTCGCTGCTCCACTACCCGCGTATTGATACGCGGCATTGATGACCTGGACGAAGCTTGCTCGTCTAGGGGCGGCTTGTCGGTCCCGATATTATCTGGGTCAAGGAGCTGAGTTGATTTGAGAAGAAGGTGTGCGGTAAACTCTCTCATGTTCTGGATGCTCTGGACGGTCTCTTGTGTCGAGCCTGATGATGTTTGGCTGGCCGTGACACCCCAAGCTAAACGCACCACCTCGTCGAAGGCCAAGGCTGGTTTTATCGGCGCACCATTAAAATAGTGCGACTCTTGATCCCATTCGCGCTGCTTAGCAACCTCAAACAATGAATGAATGCCCTTTTGGAACTCATCACTGTAGTCAACACCGGTCCTCGATTGTATCAAGCCGGTGATTGCCCGGGCAAGACAAATGTAAGCCAGGAGCGAGTTAACGCTACTAGGAGCTTCCAATCTTGACAAGCATTTTACCGTCGACATTGCGGCGCCATATGCACATCTATAATCAAGAAATAAACGTGAAATAGATTCGGCTTCAAAGGCCAAGTGTTCTGGAAGCCGTTCTGCCATGGACTGTACATTTCTGCATTGGGTTATGAATCGAAATCGTAAGCCTCGGCACTCCTTTAGTGAAGCCATGCTTGGCGAGATCCTACCCCCCGGCTTCTCGGGATAGCAGCGAAATATCTCAGCAATCTCATGTTTGTGGGTGTTAATCGCTACTTCGATTGCAGCAAGACCATTGTTGTTGGGCTCAAACGCGTTGGCCCCCATCGCCCCCTTATGTTTGTTGCCCCCTCATGAAAATAATACCAACAAACAGTCGGCAACCAATCAGCTACATTGACACAAAGTTCTTCGCATTGTACCTGCAAGGCACTTAGGAACGTATCGATCCCAACAGCCGCAGAGTGAAACAGCAGGACATCTGATGGCGAATCAGATGATGCACTATGGCCAAAGCTGAAGCCGACACATACTTTCAAAAGATCTTTGCGCAAAGAAGACAGCATTGCCTCGATGATGCCCAGAGAGGTCAGAAAGACGGTCTGCAAGGAAGATAAAAATAGTGACCGCGATAAAAAGGCTATCAACGTGGTGGGCAACACAACAAGCTGCGGTCGCTTTGGCCGGCGTAACAGGAAACAGCTGAGAAAACATCACGTCTCATCTCGCACGAGTTATTGAAACTGCTCGATTCAAGAAAGCATCAACTTTCATCGTAGTGTGGCATCACCGAGGCTACCCGCTACCTGCAAACTTATTTACCCAAACAAGGACCGCAAATTATTGTCCTCCATGACATCAATCCAATGCACAGAATGGTTACTCGGCTGCTCCCGGTCGTACTCGTTCCAGATAGTCTGCACAAGAGTCTTAGCTACAACAATCGGTCTCGGTGGCAAAAGGGTCTCCAGGATATCGAGCCGGCTCATGATGAAACACCGTGCGTCAACAATCTTCAGACGTGATTCGGTGACCTCGGTGAGGCGGTCAATATCTTCATCTGCTTCAATAAGCTGTCCAATGTATTCTGACAGGCTGCATTCTTCTGTGTGGCCAAGGCCGTAGGAAGCCGATGCCGCAGCAGGTCGTTGCGAGAAAGAATCCGGACTCGTGGGAGAAGCTTCTGAGGGCTCAAATTTGAGCCCCGTGCTGGCCGTGATGCAGAGCAAAGGCTGGGTCATCTTGCTTCCGGAGTCAGGAGGCAATTGCTCTATCAACTTGGCCAGGCGGAGACTTAGAGGAGTAATACATTCTTCCCAAGGAACCTGAGCATTAGCTGAAGCTGAGATGTTGTCTGGTAACCTTAGGAGAACCAGGTCTGGGAAGGTCTGGTAAACGTGTATCAGGCCAGCCAGACGATATGCCTCGGCAACATTGACAAGATGCTGACACGGCGTTTTCTGGTCTCCAGTCTCACTCCTTGTCGGTGCAGACTCAAAGTCCAGGCCCAGCAACCTTTCTTCCAAGGACTTGGCCTCCTCGATCATCTTTAAAGCGGTAGCATGATCGCGCGTCGCAAGTGGACTCGGGTGCTTGAGATGATAACGGTAATTGCGACAGAGCCTCATCGTTTGAGTGAACAGCCGAGAAACGGTATTGGAAACACCGGTCCAGGGGTGCGGTATGTCATCGACGACTGGTTCGGCTGGCACAGCAGTAGGGTGGTCGTCAGTGGTGATGTCCTCGACTTCATCGAGCTCATAGAGATTGTAGGGGTTAGTGTCTGAAACAACGGATAAAAGAAGCTCGCAATAGGTCCAGCTCTTATTGAAGATGTGTAAGAGCTTCCGCTCCTCTTCGGAGAGTCGGCGTTTCTGCTGGTTTATCCGGTAGAGAAGAGCCTTGGCTTCTTTTAGAAAGGGAATCCCAAGCTGGGTTGCGTTCAGCCAGCAAATGCTGGTGCCGATGCAGAAAAGTCCATAGATTAGGCCCATGGGTACTACTTCTAGGTTCGGGGATGACTTGACCACCCGCAGCTCTGCTTCAATGACGTCGGTCGCAGCCTTCATCATAGAAATCGACGTCTTTTTCATGTGGGGCATCTTTGAGGAAAGATATGCCGACGACATGCTTTGAAGGCTGGTAGAAACGGCTTCGGAAGTGGACCAGAGGGCGGTGGCCATTGTGCGGTTGGAATTCGTAGGTGAATCATACTGGGACCACAGGGAGCAAACATCTCGAAACCAGTATTCAACCAGCGATGACGGGATATCTGTGATTGTAGGAGGAAGAAACAGGGAGTCGAGGCCTTGCCGGACCGGGAAAAGAGTCAGTTCCGTGTTGGTATCAAAGTCTCCAAAGCTGGTGGTGAGATCCAAGCTGTCAGGGCTCCATTGGAAGTCTTCAATCGGCACATCCAGATCAAATTGAGAGGTGAAGTCATGGCACGGAGGGTCGGGAAGCGCGTCTAACGGTTGACTGTTTCGTTCTTCGTCTGGAGGCTGCCGATCTTCGAGCATGAATTCTGAAAAGAGACCCGTGTTCGCATCGCCCGAACCGTAGCTGGATATGGGGCCTGAAATAGCTGAAGATGCTGCCACAGACTCTAGCCGTCGCTTCGGTGGCCGGCCACGACGCTTTTTGGTAGTGCAGGTCTGCGGCTTCGGCGAGAGTCGAAACTCGTGCTCTGCCAGCTCGGTATGTTTCTCATGTTTGGTGGACCATTTGAAGCCGCGCTGATAACCTTCACACTTGATGCCACGGGAGATGCAGACTTGGCAACTTGGCTTGGTCTCGTCACATTTGAGCTTGAGAGTATGTTAGACAACCTGAGATGGAGTTATCAACAAGATACAGGGGACTTACGTGCTTGTTCCTACACGTCAGGCATCCGGATCTAGATCGTAGAGGCAGTTTCCGCTTGGCCGCAGGCCGGGAATTCGGTTTCTCCTCGGGCACAGGAGATACCATGTCGCATAAGAAGATAAATGAGCAGATTTATGATGGAGAGAATTACGGGTTTCGAGTTGCGAAACGTGCTCAGGCTCGGCAAATGCGGTCAGAAATGAGGAAACATGAAATGCCCTTCCCCGCAGAAGCTGATATCAACCGTAATAAGATCGGGTTAGCGCAAATAACGCGGAACTCGGGGAACTGAAAACTCCGGCTCCTCTCAGCCGGGCGCGGACATGTACCTCCACACCGTTGACAAGTTAGCCCAGCGTGAAGCCTGGTTTTGCCTGCGTCAACTTGTGAAAAGCTACTGAGCAGTAGATCATCATTATTGATGAGAAGGGGCTCCTACTGGATTACGTGTCACAAGCCTTCTGTTCTTCTTACGCCCAAGAGGAAGCGAAGCAAGAATTAGGTGAAGGGATGGACACAAGGACGATACAGATAAGAAGCGCGATAAGAAGAAAGCCGAATACGACTCCTAATCACCGATGACGAGGAGCTGCAATGCTGGTCTTCGATCCGTACACCCGGAAGCATCGACAGCCAATAAGACCGCAGGTTGTTGTCATTTGCCGGGGTCTTCTCCGCACTTCGAAGCCAACTTGAGTCATGTGCTTCCCTGGGAAGAAAGTGGAGGAGGCAAACCTGAATGTGGTGGTAGCACTTTGGGGTAATCAAGCGAGATAATTATGACAGTATATGGTGATGAATGAATTGATATGCCCCAACACCAAACTACTTGTCACACAACATTATCAACTTGTGAAAGCTAAGCTGAGTAGTACACTGTAATCTCATTCTGTCCTGCTCTCGAGCTTCTTCTCCTCCATCGCGAGGTCGTCCGAGTTGTCCGTGATATCTGGTCGTTCGCCCAAAATGATGTCGAGTTTCTGTATTCAACCAACTTGATTAGTGGCCTTGTAACCCATCTGATGTGAATTAAAATACTGACCGGTCCTTCAAATGTTTTGCCGTACACAATCCAGTAGCCGGCGAGGAAAAAGGCAAAGATTCCAATGACAGCCGTAACATAATCTGTGTTTCCAAATAATTAGAAGAGTCATGATATCCATCAAACCACAGGACGTACTCATTGAGCTTGCACTGACGGGCAATGCAGGTGGGAAGCAGAAGAACTGCATCACAAATGTTAGTCTCTCCCAATAGCCGCTGGGCAAGCATGACTTACTATCGAGGTGATGAAAACATATAGAACTGCAGTCCAGTTGAGAATAAGACCTTTCCACTTCCCAAGTCGCCATCCGCTTTCGGACGTCTGGAATTTGGTCAGAAACCCCCTCCCCCGTACGATCAACGCAAGAATCGGTATCGCGTAGGACAGATTCAGACAGATGGTGCAAGATGCGATGTAGGCGTTGAAAGCGACAGCTGGTCCCAGATAGAGTAGTCCGAACAGGGCGTTAAACACCCAGGTGAGCATAATCGTTCGGACCGGTACCTCCAACCTCGGGTTGATATGGTTGAAGTAATTATGGAAAGGCACGCCCTTGTCACGAGCCATGGCCCAGAGCAATCGGCTGGCGCTGGTAATCGATCCATTGGTTCCGTGGACAAAGCAGACAGAGAGCATCAGGCTCAAGACACATGCACCCGCTCGGCTTTTTGTCGCTTGGAGGAAGAGCTCGACAAGAGGCATGCCGGTGGACGTCGCTCTAACGGTTGGCAGGTCCGTAAGACAAAAGAGCATCACGAGGATGAAGATGGTGCCGCTATCTTCAAGTCAGTACCCAGAAAGCTATCGCGGCATATGCAATCGCTTACGTGGTTCCTCCAACGCCAACGGCGTATACCATTGCCAGAGGCGCGTCCTGCGAGGGGCTGGGCATCTCTTCAGTCATGTGTAGAACAGCGTCGAATCCGATCAAGGAAAGGGCAGATTGGAGAAGGCCGAGAATCCAAGCCACTCCGTCGTTCCAGCCGGTTTCGTTTGCAAAGTCGGCGAACACGAAGCTGGCATCCGTCTTATCCGAGGTCGATAGAAGGACAACGCTTGCGACGAAGACGCTCAAGATGGACCAGTACACTAGGAGCCAAGTTAGCGAAATTCACTCTCAGAGACAAAAGTAGAGCAGGTCACTTACGGGCCAAGTTGTTCCACATGCCTAGAATGCGGTTACCAAATATCATCGAGAACGTGCCGAACGTCAACACCCCCATGAAGATGAGGTACGTCTTCCAAGCTTCGATAACATAACTCCCCCCCGAGGCCACAACGCAGGCAGCTGAAATGAATTGTGCTGCGTCAAGGTTAGCTTATCTTCCCCACCTGATACTTACTTCCACCTTCAGTAAGGCTTGACTTACCAGCAAAGAAGCCCTCGGTCGTGACTACACAAGGGTTTGTTAGTCAAGCTTCGTTTCGTAAAGAGGTAGTTGCGTTTAGAACATACCTAGAGTAATCCAACCAAAAATATTGATCCAGCCGACGAAGAAACTCTGTTGTGTTTGGATTAGTACTGTGGTGGGCATACAGGAGAAGTATATCTCCCTTACCAAGATCTTCCTCCACTCCTCAGTGCAAAGAGTCCACATAAAATGATATTGGCCTCCCGCAGTAGGCCAGATCGCGGCGAGTTCGCCCAAGCTGGCTGCCAAGGCCAAGTTGCAGGAAGCACAGAAGATGAAGCCGTACAGGAAAGACACGGAGCCACCTGAGGGCATCACGATCCCCAACGCACCTCCCAGGCAAATCCAAGTACTGCAGAAACTAGATCAGCAAGATTGTCGTCCTAGCTACGCCAGTAGAGGCTCACTTCAGAATTGCAAAGGTCATGGCCACCATAGTTAGCTTTGATAGCCGAGGCCTGAGGTGGCCCTCGGCCGAGTGGCTTGGCGGATGGCCAGCCATGCTGGAAAGGTTTTCGGTGGATCGATCCAACTGAAAATGGTTTGCAAGCCTGGTATGCCTTGTGAAGATGTGCCTTGGTTTAGGCGTGCATTGATGATCTGGCGTGCCTCGTTGAATGTCGATCCCAGGCGCCAAGAATCTTGTACTGCAGGGCCCCAAGGGTCGGAACTACTCAATATATCAAGATGAAAGCGACGCCGACAGAGGTTAATTAAGGCAGGAGTTAAGGTGGTGGCCGGCATTTACATACGTTGCCACTTTGGTTGTCTTGGAACTCGCTTGCGGAGGCCGACGTTCCCGCTACCGCCGCCTGGACCACATCTTAACCGACTACTCTTAGCGTATGGATCCAATAAGCCGGTCAGGATAGCTGACTTATAAATCAAGGAATGACGACGAGGCTAACGATACATGTAACTTGACTGGCCGGAGCTTCATATGCCCCTTGCTCCTCAGCCAAACAGAAGCACTGCCCGCTCGACGGCAAGCCTTCAGCGTTAAAAACGTCACGTAATAGCGTTTACTTCCCCAGATTTCGCAACGACTTGCGCCCGCAAGATGGCGATCGGGTTCCAGACTCGGCATTTCTTGGCGCGATCTGAAGGAATGGGGTAGACCGTAACCCTTGTCACCCCGCGTTATCATGTGCGTTTGGGTCCACTGGGAGAATCAAACGAGGAATTTCAGTCTAAAATTACCAGATCGAGCATAGTATTTATTCATGGCTGCCAGACTCCGCTTGACGCGCAAAGCTCCAGCTGACGCCCGGACAACCAAGCGGTAGAGCCCCTGATTCGCCCAGGGTTCAGCCCCAGCAGGGAGGCCTCAAGGGTGAAGGCTCGTTGCCCCTGACAAGCGAATAAGCGTCTGCATTGCGGACTTACGGCCAGGATCTACAGGCCGGGAAGCAGCTCGCAAAAGCTTGTCCGTAATAACATTTACACTTACGAAGCGGCCGAGAGTTATTGCCGAAGCTTTTAACTTTCGAGATCTACATCTTAGAGTTCTGCCCTACTCGTCGTGGGCTACAACATTGATGTGAGCTCGTGGGTAGTCGACGGTAGTCATCCCTGGCCTGGTGGACAAGATAGCCAACATGTTCATAAAGCCAACTTCGACCCTCTTATGTAAGTCCGGAGATCAGGGCCCTGGAGTGTGAATCAGATGTTAACCGCGTAATAGAATCCAGGTGTAAATGACCCAAAGCATCCTGCGCGACGATAACTCCGGCCTCGACGATCCCGCCCATGAGCCAACCCTCAGTCAAGATACACAAATTCATCGGCACAAGCGTGAGCAAGCGGCGCAAGCTTCCCGGTTCCCGATATCAGCTTTCATATCTACTTTCCGGGCCCTGATCCCTCTACTACGAACCCAATGTGGGAAACGGTTTGACCGACACAGTCCGGTCGACGTGGGACACAACTACGATACCGAATCCAATCCCGAGTACGAGGTAAATAATATGTGGGACGTTTGGCGGGTTTTGAGCGCATCCGCTTGAATGGATGTCTTTCAGGTTCATGTTGGTGTACCAAAGAAGCCAGTTTTACGCTCCGGTACAAGCTCTCCGATGTGAGGCCCAAGGATTCCGTGTAGACGATGGTCTCGGGTGGCTACTGAGTCCAGGATGCCTGATATCCCGCCATGGCAAACCAAGTCGACCCCCAAAGGTCTCATCGGATGATGCCTCTTGGAGACGTCAACTTGGTTTAGTGGCCAGCATTATTGACGCTATCGCCTACTTCATCGTCGACCTGAGCTATCGCCTAGAGGTACCGGCTCCAGTCACGGTGTCGAGCCATAGGCACTTTGACTGCTATTGTGACGATTCAGGTTGGTCTCTAATCACGATGCGCATAATCGTCCCTGGTTATCGAAGTCCATTACAAAAGCCTTCCTCGGGAACCGGATGCCGATTTCTTGTCTTGTCTTGTATTCAAGGATCCGAAGTATCAGTCTGCCAGAAGCGACGGGGAGTGGCTCTGCACCAAGTTCGACTTTTTATTTTTATTTCTCTTGTCTCGGGAGCAACCGCCTCCAGTCCGTATCAAAGTATGCCAATGAAACAGAGAAGCGTCTGAACTTTGACAGCTCAGCAAGTGGCTTACACACATGCCCCCTCGATGTCGTTATCTGCTCGTCCCCTGAGTACCTGGTTTAGAAGAGTTGAGCGTACATCCTATCCCTCCTGGTTCACTGTGTCTCACCGGCCACGTTTCTTCAATCTAGGCTGTGACTTCTGCGACCGCTTCATCAATAAGTATCATTGCAAGGGCCATGTGTTCGGGACTTGTCATGACTTCTTTTCTTCCGTTCTAAGCTTTATAGCGGACCTTTCGTGTTTATAGAGTTAAGAGAAGTTGGACTGTGTAGAGTTACCTAGAGTATCAATAGTAGGGAAGCCGACATAAAGTTCTCAGGTGGGGATGCGCAGTTAGTTCTAAGGTATTAAAGATATTAGCATTATGGTTGAAGAATAGAAAAATGAAATCACGGTTCTTGCTCATGGATCGGCTATCCTTTATAGATCTATGATAAAGACGACGAACTCTGGACCTGAGAAACGAAAGCAATGTGTCAATAGCAAAGTGAGAATATTATCTGCGCAATACTTTTCTCTCCCTATCTGAAACGAAGCAATTAAGCTCAGCAGACACGCGATGACGGACTGGGCACCGCGGGAGTTGCATGTGCTTGGCAGCCTCGTTTATTCTTGGTCTTGGAATCCTTCCAGAGAACCCGCAAGCTCGATTGATCGTGTTCATGCAGGGTTTCCGTACAAGATAGCCCTGGAGTAATATCCTTGTCCAACATAGCAAGGGCGCCCTATAGTTTGACAGACCGCCTCCCTTTACATACCCTACTGCCCGTGATAAGTCCGGCACCAACGAGTATCGTCAAACCGGCCCATACCCAAGCTGCGTCATATCCCTCTGCTCTGCGCAGCGCGCCGGCGACAGGCGGGCCAAACAGAAGGGCGAACGACATGACAGAAAATGCCATACCAAACCTTGTCCCAATCCTCTGGGGCTCGCTCGTCAATCTCACGAAGATTGTTGGCTGCAAAGCAAAGAAAGAGCCTGTAAAGAAGCCTTGAAAAAGTACGGTGACAAGCAAGCGCGGGAGAGTGGTTGCAGACATGAGACACAAACTTGTGATACCCAGAGCCAGGGCAGTAGCGATAATCATGTTCATAGGCCCTAGTTTCTGGGCGAGCAAGGCGGGAAAGATGCGTCCAAGAATTGAACTGCTGTTGAGAATGGCGAGGAGATACAGGGCCAAATTGGGTGAGACGATATGCTGTCCAAGTGCGTAACTTTGGATATAGACGAATGGGGTGTACATTCCCAGAAATACGGAAAAGCATCCGGCTACAAAAAGTAGATAGGGCCAGTCAGTAAACGCGGTCCTATCGACAAGCGACCGCCGTTGACGCTGCACGCTGGCCTTGACTCTGGGGCGAAGGACGACGTTGGCGAACCCCAGCAGGACAAGGAGTAGCAGCGCTATTGCTCGAACGGCCCATGGGAGGCTCGTCTTAGCGTGTATCTCTCTGACAATAATTGGCAAGATGACACTTGAACAACATTAATATCCTCTTATGGCTGGAATAGGGGAAACAACTTACCCACCGAGACCGCTTCCACAAGCGGCCACACCATTAGCAAGAGGTAACTTGCTGGTGAACCATAGTGACGTAATAGCGACACTCAGAATAGATAGACAACCAGCCCCGATACCGACCATTAAGCCTTGCGTAAGAAGATATTGCCAGTAGTACTTGCTCAGGCTTTGTAAGACAGTACCAAGGACAGTGAGAAAAGACCCAGCAATAAGCAGATGGCGAAAGTAGCCAGCATCGTAGATTGGGCCCATGATAAAGCCCGAGAACACCATGAGGAAAGTCTGGAGGGAACCAATGACAGATATCTGGAATGGCGTGCGACTTGCGAGCTGGTCATCTTCGTAGATGGTCTGAAAAGTCCCGAAGCTCGCTATAAGGCCTACTCAAAGATCTTTGCTTAGTTGTGAATCAGAGTGAACACGTTTAGTCCCTACCCCATGTGCAAAAGTAGAGACAGAATGTCCCTGCAACCTGTAGCCATGCCAGAAGACCACCGTCTGGAATGGGTGTGGATGATGGTGCGTTTTCCACTGAGGGACTGTCATCAGGGTTTTCCTTCGAGGAAGCCATGGTGCAACAAGTCTTCGATGCAGAGGCAAACCAGTTCAGACAACAAATCTACTCGTAAAGACCTGACTCTAAGAACACACTCTTTGCCTGCCCGGTGACATCTGTTGTGACGGCATGATTTACCCGCCTGATGCAGATAAATGTCAGGTTTCATTGCTTCTTCTATCACAGCAGGTACGCGCACGCATCATTTGTCATCACGGAGATATTTCCAAGACAGAGGAGCAGATCCTCGCTGTGGGACTGTGGGACTGCTGAAAAATTCAAAACTCAATCTCAGGAGATCGAGGCGGATGGTTGAAACGTGGGTAAATTTAATCCCGGATATATATTTCATTGCCGTGGATCACACCATCCAGATCCACATTAGCTCCGGCTTGGCTCAAGGGGCAACTTGTAAGCTACGGAGTAGAGTTGCAGTGATATCTTTGGTAGCGTAGCAATCACATATGCTTTTTACCAACTACGGTTTCGAGACCTGTAGTTGAGGCGGACCTTCCTAAGTAGGTAGCAGTAGCACCCTCGTAGATTCAATGGCGAACTTCTACTTCCGGTGCTCTATCCCGTCGCAGTTCAGTAGCGTGGGTGTGTTACGTGTAACATTGATGTTCATCTCCACATGAAGCCAGTCGAGTCGAGCCGAGCCGAGGAAGACTCATCGGTCTTGGATGGAGAAGGTAGTTGGTCACTGTGATAAGGTTGACATCAGCCGACGACACATAGCGCTGGTACTTGTCTACTATTCCATATTGCTCCACCATTCTGGCCTCTAGTTGTTTGGTTAGATCTAATGGCTACCAGCGGCAGACTCGTCGTTTGTTGGTTGTTCAATTTTACCATCAATTCATCGAAGCCAAATCCGTTGCTTTCAACCAATAATTCGCGACGCATATAGGAAAACTTATAGAAGTAGACATCGTTTATGCATAAAACCACACAACTGACTAGCTTACGGGGCTTTAACAAGAACGTCGTCCAAGTATGCCCTCCAGCCATCATCTTCGACGCCGTTGCTCGCATATCCAACATACATATCTGGTCGTACTACTACAACTAGCGGGTTTCTTGCGCTAGCCCACTCTGCTATAAAGATCTTTCCTTGACTGTTGCCATTAACCTGTCCGTGGTGTCCATTGGTTGTGCCTTGAGGCAGTATAGTCAAGACGGAAGCTGGAGAGACACAAGTGGGTACATTGTCTAGGTATCTCCCGACGGATACCACTAGGAAGTTCCCATACGACACGTTGGCATACAATCGAGTGTTCTCACCCGACGAGGTAGTCAAGATGACGTCGGGACAGCGATCTCCGGGTTTCCAAATACCCTGCTGTGATCCCTGAACGAGCGGAGTGGAAAATTCGCTGTAGCTGACACCCATTCCTGTCACCGAGTTAGTTAGACTGCTCTAGGTCACTATTGCTTCTTCCAAGTATATTCACCTGTGATAAAACCCGCGTTGCGTTGGATGGTCGACACATATTGCTTGGCTTCGTGCACAGTATCTCTCACCAACGCAGCAGCAACGCCGATGACTTGCTCCGCCGTTGATCTTCGCTCTATATCGTAGCTGCGGAGAACCTTATCTCGTGCATCTGCGGCCAGTTTGGGTGGCTGCACGAGTAGTCCAAGACGCCAAGCCAGAGCAAAGGCATCAGAGACGCCTGTGTTCAGTCCTTGGCCACCGTTAACTGAATGGACATGCGCGGCATCTCCGGCGAGGATGATTCGGCCGTCGCCGTCTTTGGAGATGAATGACCCAGCTATCCTCTCCTTCACTAAACATCTTATCAGCTCCAGCATCAACAAAGTAGCATCAGTCGGTGACTCCTACCGGCGAATGTACTGAACCATTCAGTCTTTTTGAAGTCGGTTCGATAAGGAGCCAGATGCTCTCTGATCGACTGCTCAGCTAGAGACTGAGTGATTTCGCCCTTGAGCAGAACATAGAAGCGCGACATGCCACGCTCTCGAGGGATCCAAGCTACTCGAGACTGGCCATCCAACTCGAAAGTGATGATCTCGGGACACGTGGGGAAGTCAGTATCAAGGAAAGTATCCAGCACGGCCCAAATCATTTCAGGCTTTGTGCCAGTGAAACTGATGCCCAGAGTATTCCTCACCAAGGACCTCGCACCGTCTGCGCCAACAGCATATTTGCTGCGGACTTGGCGGCCAGAATGAGTTGTGACTTCAACAAAGTCGTCATCTTCGGCAATATTAGCCACCTTTTCGTTGTAAGAGACCACTCCCTTGAGTCTACTGGTCATGACTTGTTCGACTACCGGCTGGCCGATCATGAGGAAGTTTTTGTGCAGTGCATGCTCAATGCCTACCCACCAGGTGTTCTGGCGAGACTTGAAATTCCCGTCTTTGAAAGTGGAACTCGCTGTATTGATATAAGTAAAATACTTTGAGAGAGTTCAAATAAGCGAATGACATACTGTTGCACTTGAGGCCGTCAGGCAGAAGCTCATCCAAGATGCCGGCTACCTCAAAGTACTGTTGAGTGCGTGCATTCAAAGCGTCGGCTCGACCAAGCTCGAGCGTGGAAGGTTTTTCATCTTTTCAGAACGGCTGTCGTTAGCTTCTAGAGCTTCATCGTATCACGCCGCTACCATGGATTACCTAGAACTCGAACAGAGACCCCCAAAGGCTGGAGGAGCAAGGCAATGAAGAGACCAGTAGGCCCACCTGGCCGTGTTAGCCATGTTCTTCAAACAGAACCTCACCCTTTTACCTCCGACAATTGTAACATCGACTTCTTCCATTATTGCGAATGGCTCGAGAATGCGAACTGCCACTTGTCGATATGGAATTGAGAATGAAGATAAAGCTGAAAGCAAGAGTTGCATAAAGGCATCGGTTTCAGTCGACGGACTTGGCCGGCCGTTTCTTGAACAGCCCCCCCCAATGTGACGGTTCCGGGGTAGGATAATTTAATTGCCTCCCAACGGCCGAGGCCGATTTCTTTTGCGGGCCGGCCCTTGTTACCAAACTGGCAGATACTATCGGAGCTCAGATGTAATAACGACTGGGATATCGGTCGATCCACCTGCCATATCCACCATGCGAGTCAGGGTTGTTCAGTTGGAAAAACCAATTCAGGTATGTGACGACGTACTACGTAGGCCCTTGTCCAAGTCGTTTCAAGAAGTTTCCATGATAAATCGTGCCCGGAAGTACGGAGTTCACGACTTGGCGCTTCGGGAGTTCAGAGACGCTTACGCAACGGCCTTCTTGTTCTGGCTTCACTCCGTATCACACTACATCAATCACCTTCATTCCCGGTTTCAGTAATGCTCACGGACAGGCCGAGTCGGCCGGTCAATCTTCGGTGTGATGCATAATCAGATTAGATCCTCTCGGCTTCTGTTTCGTAAGACGGGGTTGGCCAAGTTTCAAGACTCTGGATGTGAGGCCACGATCCACATCGGCGGATACAGTCGGCTGGCAGGCTCGAGTTGGTGGCAATACCGTGGGTAAAGAAGAACCCGGATGCTAAAGTCTTCTTTTGCAGTTGGGGCTGGCTTATTTAATTTAGGAACATTTGTTGCCGCTATTTCCTTTGGTTTTGGCAGCTCTAAATGAGAGGTTCCCCAACCGTGTTCAAGGGAACTTGATGTCTTATAACTGTGGCTTTCCGCGTCAAGTTGTGTCTTATATCGTTTTAGACACCCGTCATTTTTGATATCTTTCTTTATCAAACCTCGTCTTGCATAACCCCTCAAAATCTTCGCTGCAGAATATCTGTAGCTTACCCCAGGCGCCCTCAATCTGTTCCCTTCGTGATATTCTCCACCTTGAGCTATTCTACTTCGATTTGCTTCTCTCGACTGTGATTCGAAGGGCAAGAACCAAAGGCAGATTCAGCATGGCTGTAACTGATACAACCCCGCGAGCAGTCGTTCAGAAAGCCGCTGTCTTGCATGATGAAGCTGCTGGTAATGCCAAGCCTTCAACTGCCGCTGTTGACACCTTGGCTCTTGAGACCTCCTCTAGAATTCTAGATATTATTGGGAGATATCGCCTCACAAAGGGGGAGAACATCTACACCAAAGCCGATCAGTCGGTTCTCAAGTTCATTGCCCTCATCTACACCCACGTCAAGGCTGGACAGCCTGTACCCTTGTGCCTACCGGCATTCCCCTTCAAGTCCCCAAATTCAGCATCAAAGGTTCTGGGGAAGCTCCCAGATAAGGCTGAAGAGGTCGCGCTAAACCATCTCAATGGCCTGTGTCAAGCTATTGGAGACGTTTATGCTCCGGGTGCGAAGCTCACCATTATTTCAGATGGTCTTGTGTACAACGGTGAGTTCTGTCATATGATTCTACAGGCCATTGCTAACGCCCCGAAGACTTGCTTGGTGTTCCAGATAAAGACGTTTGGGCATACGGTGAAACCCTCAGGTCCTTGGCGGCTGCTAAAGGCTTTGCCCATATCTGCTTTGCTCGCCTTCGAGACCTTGTGGATATCGACCTGCCAAAGGAGCTCGACGAGATGACTTATGTCGCCAATGCTTCCAACTTCCGTCGTGGACTTCTGAATATGTTCAGCAACCCTGCTTGGAGCTGGGACGAAGTCCGCCAAGTGGAGGATTCATGCATGACGTATCGCGGCTACATCAAGTTCCTCCAGACGGACTTGGAGACTGTGTATCCTTTAGGTGGTGATCGCACCAAGTCCAAGTATAAGAGAGGAACCGAGTACATTGCCAAGCAGATGATGGCTCGGGGAGATGTAAGTGACTGGTATTCTTGGCGACGCACAGTAGAACAAGCAAGCTAAGAGGCCTCAGGCTTTCGCCAACGCAGTCAAACACAAGTACCCTGACCATGTCCGGTTGTCAATACATCCATCCACAGGCGCTGTCAAGCTATCAGTCAGCTTGCTGCCTACTGATAGCATCTATACCACCCCATGGCACTGCAGCGTGGCCTTCAGACTTGACGGCACAATTGCTACGGGCATGAGGTCTCAGTTTGACAACGATGAGAATATGGAGTTGGTATACGAAAACAACCGCCCCAGCTACTATCGTGAGAGGTCGACACTTGTCACATGGGCCGGAGACAAAGGCGGCATTCTCGTTGACCCTATTTATCCAGCCGGCCTCGTCATTCGACCTGCCAAGGGACCTGGTGCTTTGACGATCGACGACATCGACGCCAAGAAAGTTCGCGCCCTTTCGGAAATCAACTCCCCCATTGTTCTCCGTGGGTTTATCAAGAAACCTGACCGCGAGAGGTTTATCGGCCTCAGCCACCAGTTTGGAACGCCATTGCCTTGGAAGTTTGGCTTGTTGCTAGAGGTCAAGGATCGAGGGATAGAGACTCGAGGCCTCAACAACGTTCTTTCAGCAGAGCCTATGCCAATGCACTATGACGGCGTATTCAAGACGGTGAAGGAGGTGGATGAGAGTGGTCAAGAGGTTTTGGTCTCCACACCACCGCAGTATGTCCCCATCCTTATACCTTATAAAATCTTTTTTATCGGATTTCTAATATTGGATTTTGTAGGTTTCAGCTGTTTGAGGGAGCAACAGCTTCTCCGCGAGATACTGGGTTCACTATTTTCTCATCTTCGACCATGTTTTTCAAGAATCTGCCCCCGTGGCTCCACGTCCACAACCTTTCAAAGCTGACATGGAGTGTGTCAACTTCTTCATTCAGCCAAACCGTTCTAAAGGGTCTGCCTCTGGTGGTTCCTCATCCAACCACCGGAAAGCCGTGTCTGCGCTATCACGAGCCCTGGCCCCAGACTAAAACTCGATTCGATGCCACACAGGTTGAAATTGAAGGTCTTGGGCCTGGAGAAAGCGCATCTATCTGCGCCACTATCGAAGCAGTGCTGTATGATCGCCGAGTGGCGTATTACCATGCTTGGGATAAGGGCGACATTGTAGTCAGTGACAATGTTTTGATGATGCATACAAGAAGCGATTTTACGGCGGGAATTGATCGGGAGCTTTGGAGGATTCACTTTGATTGAATGAGCAAAATTGGTTAAGGTACAGTAGCCGGCTGAAGTAGATGGCCGATGGAAAGGACAACTGAGGTGATCATCGGTGGTCATGAGATTGTGACCGATCGTTGGGGATTATATTTCCATTGCACTGGGTATCATAGGTTTCTAAAATACATGTTCAGAAGAAGCAGCCTGAGTCCGATGTATGACCTGCGCAGTGTTCCATGAAGTTTCGCCTTACTCACTTGGTTACAACTTGCCAAACATGGCCCGGATATTGTATTTAAGCTCGACATAAAGCCTCAAAGTGCTCGATAAGACATATTCACCCAAGGCAACAACATCAGTAGACTGCACAGCTTGATTATACTGTGTCATGTTATGGATGATACGGTGACTCTGTAGCCACTCATTGCTGATTAATAACTAAGTCATGTAGGCCTCTCGCACTCATGTAGTTCTCGAGAAGCACATCGGTACTGAAAGTGGCCTGATCAACTCTACCGGGGACTTTCCGGATCCTTTTGGCTACTGGCAACTTGTCATAATAGCAGTTGAAGAGGCGTGCTCGTCCATTAGTAAGTAACTTCGTTCTTAATCTCCACGGCGGCGAAACTGGCACCGGCTGAGACAACATTGTGGCCTCGAGCATACCAAACCGATACCACCTTGCCCCGGTGAAAGATCACAATCAACAGTAATACAGGGTTTGTTCGAGATCACTGCGGCGGCCCAAGCCCATGGCGACCGCCGACGATATTGAGTTTTGGGAGGCTGGCCGCGTCATCACCATTGGGCAATGAAGAAAGTGCTCTGCGGATCGGTTCTTGCGTTGCCGTATGGGCCTTCAGATTGCACTAGTGAGGGATTTAAATCGATGGTTTGTTGGAAAATGAACAAGGCTTTAGAGGTAGCTTGGTAACGAGGTTGCATCATGTCTGTGCAGCTTATCTCAAGTAAGACCGTAAGACTAATCTTGTCAGCGCTAGGTTAATAAGGGTCGGAGTAAGACTGCAGATCTGACCAAGTTGGTTGTTATGATTTCAAGAGAGCAGGGTACCAAGTTGAGCATTGAGAGGGTGTCGCGGCTGGCAGCTGCAGGGTGTTGAAGGGGGCCACTCGGGATCTCTGTGTTTTTGCTACTGTGGCTCTCTTAGGAGACTAAAAAAAGAAAGGAATAAGGTTTGAGCAGCAGCCGAACAAGGGCTAAGTGCGTTGGGATTCACTCAACCGTCATCAGGCGTGAACTGGTCTCACGTTGGGTGGATTCCCACGGACCAAGAAGCAATATTCCACCTCACCCGTCGGGGCGCCATCCAGAACCCAGTACCAAAATATTAATGAATAGTCTTGTTTTCTCGCATAGCTCTTCTATTAAAGCTCCTGTTAACAGCCGTTGACGGCAGTCAGTGCCAGCTCTTTGACACTCATGTCTACCCAGTCAAGCCCTTCAGACATCAGGCTCAACCTCATCCACCGTGGGCACCTTGGCCAGCTTGATACCAAAGAACTCAGATACAGCCCGCACGCTGTCACAAATGACTTGAACATCCTCCACAGACACACCAATCCGTCGCGTACCCCGAATATGCCAGTGCGTTTCAAGGGCCAGATTCTGGCTCATAATAGCGGGCAGCACAACCAGCTGCGTGTCGACATCGTCCAGCACCTGGCGATCCGATAGGTATAGCCCATACGTTATCTCCCTGGAAATCCAAGAGAAATCTT
This sequence comes from Fusarium cyanostomum, assembly GCA_014824385.1. Classification (NCBI taxonomy): domain Eukaryota; kingdom Fungi; phylum Ascomycota; class Sordariomycetes; order Hypocreales; family Nectriaceae; genus Fusarium; species Fusarium cyanostomum. Next base: position 2,273 of record JABCKW010000085.1, on the reverse strand, counting down.
TGTGGGCGTCAAACAGGCCCAGGGTGTCTCCTGCGTTCCGCGTGTATATTTGCTTGAACCAGTTTACACCGCGCTCGTGGTTGGCCGCATCCGCTTGCCACCCCTCCCGAGTGCTGCTAAAGTCGCGATCTTCTGGCTTCTCGACCTTTGCGATTGCCAGAATGGCCTCGATGGGCTTGCACACACCCACGAGGCAGATTGTCTTGACAAGAGCCTCGCGCAACCGCCTCACGAGAGCTTGTCTCGACGCGCTGGTCTGGTAGGCGTCTTGGCGGGTTAGGTACAAGTAGAGGGCCGCAGCGGCTTCTGGGTCTGGACTGGCAGACAGGCTGGCGATGACGAGGAGATACCAGCGCTCATCTCCGAGCTTGGTCGTCTTGAAGCTGCTCTCAATCTTGCAGAAGAGCTGAGAGAGCTCGGGGGTGAGTTCGGAGGTCGCCATAATGAATGGTGGTTTTGAGATTTAGAGACGAGTTATTCAGCAAATGGCAGTGAGGCGAGGCTCGAGTCTTAAGAGAGTGATGAATGTTGAAAAGCGCAAGGAGCGGGGCAGAAAGTCTGTCTCGGGTTCCATTACGTCTTATTAGTACTCCGGAAAAATTGTGCGGAACCGTTTATTAATTGGCTCACGATACACAGCTCTCATCAATGAGCATGCCCGCTTACTAAGGTTACACGCTTATGAACGCTTCCAGGAACTTGGGTTCCTACCATGTCTGCTCGTTGCTTAAACTGGCGGCATGCCGATACCAACTGAGCGTCAAACTAGAATAACCACTCGAGCCAAGCCACCAATGAGAACCTCCATCTACCGTTTTCACTATGAGTTTCGTTGAATTCAAAAGGGACGAAAGCGACGACACCGGTTAGATAGAACAGATTGAGAAACGCAGGAACAATGAAGACGATGCAGAAGAAGAGACATAAGACGGTATGCAATCGCTGTAGGATTCCGTTGTCGTTTTGGCACTCGGGCTTCTCCCATCAAGGGTCTTCCTTCGACTGAAAGTTAACACATCATGAGAACCGCCGTTAAAATCTCTCGGAATGAACCCTTATGTATGAGTAGGCCAGGGCTGGCTGATCCGAGAAATATGCACGAGCTCTATAAAAGCGAGTTCTGGAGCCAGTCTGTAGAAGGGAGGTCGACTTTCGAAGATCAGAGAGCCAGGCATGTGGAAGACGGAGATTAGTGCCAGGACGATCATCAGTCGCATTGCCCGCCCTGGGGATAGCTCTTCAGCACGGCATCTTTCGATCACTTTGGCCGGTAGAGAAGTAGAGCTTGAGGATTCCTCTGAGATAGATGTCGGTTTAAGAGATGCAGCTTTATTGCCCGCTAGTGAGTTGACTGATGAAACACCTAGGGCCGTACTCGCAGAGATGGAGATAATAAGAGTGGTATGAGCCGAGGCTTATGCTTGCTTGCCTTATCGTGGCTGTCGTAGGTTCCAACAGCATGAAGCGGTCGTTACCTGACAAGATAAATCTTTCAGAGCACGATAACAATGTATTTATCTTTCCAAGTCGTAACACAGCGCCCTATTGCTTCGATTCGAGCCCGCATAACAATATCGCGGAAACAAGCAAAGACCGCCCGGTGTATCATGCCCACTCCTCGTTCAGCCTCGCCGCTGGATCAAGAACCTCTTATTACCAGGCCATCTCCTTATTTTCTTCCTTTTCAGACTGATCTTTTCAACGTCCCGTTAGAATCTTGTTCCAATGCCATAATGAATAAAGGTCCGGTCCCTCAGCATCAGTTTATGGATCGTCCGCATCTAATACGCCAGTAGGCTCAACTAAACAAGTTGGGATAAGTCTAAGAACTCAAAGATAAGAGTCGATAATTGCGGCACTGGAAACTTATAGACGCCTGGTTTAGTTTCATGGTTGGCTCCTGACCGCTGCCACCTGCGATGCCCAGGATCCCGGCTCGATCCTTCTTCACTTCTGTTTTTAGACACTACTGGGAGGGCCGTACAGCAAAAGAACAAAGTATCTATACATTAACCTAGAGGCGCTTAAATTAGCCTAATATAATATGTTATATTAACTTTACTTAAAAAGGGTTCTTCACTTTTATTCTCTATATCCTAACGCTGTATCTTACCTTTATTGTTATTATTTATAGTACTACCTTGCTATTTTAAATAGAGAGAAACCCACTTTTCCCTCTATATAAGTTACTAAAGGCTAATATTATATAAAATAATATTTACTAAAATAGCTCTTATAACCTTACTTGCTAGGTATATTATTACTACCGGAGA
>JABCKW010000082.1:0-47149 GCA_014824385.1 Fusarium cyanostomum | reverse complement strand
CATCGGGTTAACTCGGAATGTATCGTATTTAAATCGGACCCACTGTAAGATCAGCAAGCCTCCACCCGCCATGTGGAAGTCAGCCTAGCTGGGCCATCGTCATCTGCTTCAATTGAAAGGTCCCTTCTCAGTCCAGGGCTCATCGTGCGATGGGAATACCATTTCCGTCCATATGGACAGTTCACACGGGCCTTTTCGATCCGTCCCCAACCCTCATCTCATGAGGAAAGGCATTTTTTTGGTGGCCTTCTTTTCAGATCTGGATGTCCACTCGTCTCAATAACCCCCGGCTCCGGAGCGCGTGCCGGGAGTCATTTCGTGGAGATGGTGCTGGGATAGGACTGGCATGTTGACAGCTGGCTCGAGATGAAGGCGTAATCGTATGCCCGGGCCACCTTGTTGTCGCTGAACTTGGAGCTATCGATTCACCTTATCAAACTATCGCATCTTTCTTTGTCGGGCAAGGCAGCTGCCTCGCAGATCGCGTTCGTAGACCTTGGCCGGTGACATCTTCAATCTGAGACAGGCGTGGAAGTAATGCCGGCTTCGCTACGTACCATTCATCTTTGACAAGCAGCAACCATCAAGAGAGTGCAGTATCAGATAGAGACCGCAGCTGATGAGATGAGGACCCTGCTTGACAGATGGTGGGGTCGTCATTAAAGTCCACCTATCGGGTTCATGTCCCAAATGGCCTGAAGCTACTCCGTACCTTACCTGGGCTAGTACCCAACCGCGAGGTTCTACAGGGGCAGAGCTCTCTGACCGTCTTCCAGAAGCCTCAGCGAACAGTCCTGCAGATCAGGAATTGGTAGGCGTCTGTCTGTAACAGGGCGTCGTGTCCGACTCGCCAAAACGTCACGAGTGGCCGAGCCTGAAACTCCGGTGTTCAGCTTCGGGCTTACTTTTCCTGAGTATCATTCGACAAGAGCGTGTGGAGCCCAACAAGTAATTGAGGCAAAGACACGGCTGATCAAGTGCCCACCGCTCCTCATCCCCGATCATTGGCCTCACCAGCCACAATAAAATTGTTTGGCAAGCTTCCAGCTAGGTGAATTGCTTCCGTTGAGATACTACGTTGGCTTCGTGTCGCCGGGGAACCACTTCCGCAATTGCAGGGCTTTCGTACTTATTTGCTGGTTAATTTTAAAATTTTCGTCCTAACAAACTCCGTGGTTCCTAGTCCATCACTGTGGGGACATGGAGAGGCCTCTTAATCAGGTACGTAGTAAGTGACCTTCTGGAAGGACAATATGCGATGCCAGCTGTTCTTTCTGGGTGAGCGTATCGTTCGAGCCGGGTGAGCTCCCCGGTCCATGGGCCGAGCCAAACGAGTCAAGGCTTTGGGGCGGGCGCAGGTTCCATTGCCTCCCGCCTCCCGGAGTGATCGATATGGAGATGATATCGACGCCCAGGGAATCCAATAGCCTCTGGGGTCTACGAGAAGATGTGGGTGTCTATGCCTGATCTACGCATCCAATTAGCCACGCGTCGTTGTCAAGTTAGCCACTGCCCGATAATATCAGTGCTGAGCCTGGTCTTTGAGCCTCAGAGCTGACTCAACCAAGCTGACCCCTATCCGTTGGGGGCAATTTCACAGTCCGGGGAAGCAATGTGCCACAGTGTCTTTCAAACAACCGTCAGGCTGCCATCTCCCCGTGTGGACTCCATTTGACGCGGGTGGTGCCGTTTGGTGGAAGTGTGACTTGGTTACGGGTAGGTAAGGTACAGTTAGGTGTCTGTTGCGCGGCGACAAAGCCGGGCAGATCATGGCACCATGTCGTTGTTAAATCATCTCGTCAAATATGAAGTTAGTAATGACGTAATTTTTCGAGACACCTAACATACCGACTCTCAATAATCAAGTATCGCCTGGGAAAGAACCCGGTGCAATGGTCCGTCGTGTTTAGGGTAGACAGCTTCAGTGTTGGGTCCGACAAGTCGAGTCTCGAGGGAAGGGCCATTGCCTCTAGCTGTTTGCTCGAATATGCGATTCGGCCCAGTTCTGTGTCGTCCTTCGGTCTCTCTTGTTACATTGCCCGTGTCATAATGTCCCGATGTTATTGGACCAGTTCATCATCGCTCTGTGTTAAGCAGCGATAACTGGATGTGGTACGGAGTAGAGGGCAACTCAAGTTAGAGTGCCAAGTCTACAAAGATACGGGATGTAACAAAGTAGGCTGGCATCTCGAAATTCGGAATAACCTGTCCATCAAAATAGAATACCCATACAAGTGATATGAAAGTGATGATTACAGTTCACATGCACGACGAATACCTACCTAATAACTTACAGTATACTGCGTACGTGGGCCACAGCATAGACAACTTAACCAATTGCTGCTCCACCACGCCCAAGCCACCTGTCCAGCCTCACCTCCACCCCGCCATCGCTGACGCAGCTTGGCAAGCATACCGCCGGAGCCACCAGTGAGTCCGCGAAACAGCAACACCGCCATCCAACGATACTGAGTAGCCGCCCATCATGTCAATTATCCAGCAGCACACCAGTGCTACGCTGAGCGATGCCTGGCGCACCATCAACATTGACGCCCTGAACGAGGACTCCAGCGTTAACTTTGACACCTCCACCCTCCATCCCCCACAGCCCGAGATTGACGAGGCGGAAGTGCGACAGCTTGCGGGACAGGTCAGGCAACTCCTGAGGGGAGGTGATGCGGAGGGCGCCTTGAGAGGATGCCTGGACACGCCCGTTTACCACGGCACAGATGCCGCCAAGGTATGTCGAGCTTGAGCTCCGTAGACCGGCAAGGGTAGTCTCTGGGAAGCACGAAACCTAACTCGAGACGTTTATCAACAGGATGCGCATCTGCACACCATCATCGAGGTCCTCCAGTCGATCAAGGCGAGCGATATGTCCCCCCTGCTCAAGAACATCTACGGATCTGAAGGCGGTACCGAGTGCCTAGATGTGCTGATGAAGTACATGTGCGTCACAACCAGCGATATACTAGGATCAGTTCTGACAGATCTCTAGCTACAAGGGCATGGCCACAGTTCACCCCGGAAACGCTTCGCGATCACCAAGCAAGGTCACACCTCAGTCGACGGGAGGCTTCAGCCAGATCGGAGGACGGCCCGGTGTAGCGAATGAGCCGGCGACAGCGGCCATGAGCGTACTGCTGAGCTGGCACGAGAAGGTCGTCGAGGTAGCCGGTTTGGGTTGCATTGGACGGACGATGACGGACTGGCGTAGGGTGTAAAGCACGATGGCATGTACAGCGATGGCGAGCCGGCTCAGAATACATAGACTGACGAATCCTGACGATCATAAACCGGGCGAAATCCCGGCCATTGGTTGATGTTATAATCGTGTAGAGTATCCAAAGGCTCCTGATACAGACTACTTTTGCTCCAAGATATCCTTCAAGTTTACATCGCCACTGCCCCTTGGCAGTGGCTTCGGCTGGTTCTCGCCCTCATGCCATCCGATCATGTATATGATCCTGAAAGTAGCAGGGATAGTCCCGTCTGGGTTACCGTGTAGTTCCCGGTAGATGGCCTCGCTCGCGAGAAGGACATCTCGGCGGACAGCACCCATTTCCCTTCCAAGAATGGCATTGCCTTCCCCCATAGCCTGAAGATCTTGCATCAGGGCAAATGTATCAGGATAGTCGACAATAATATCATCGACATCCACAGTCAGCATCTTGAAGCCGGCTTTCTGAAGCAGGCCACCTACATCTCTCACGTTGGCCAGTGGAGAGACTCGCGGGGACATACCACCGCGTCTCTCAGACTCTGCCAGCTGAAGTGACGTGCGCAACTCAAAGAGAGTATCACCTCCAAGCATGGCGCCAATGAAGGGACAATCGGGTTTGAGGATGTTGTTGATCTGGGTAAGAGCACCGGGCAAATCGTTGATCCAATGAAGACTCAATGAGCTCATGACCAAGTCAAAGGAGCCTGGCTCATAAGGGATTGACTCTTCATCATTCAAGACTTGTCGAGTGATGTTGAGCTGCTTGTTAAACTCAAGGTCGCCATCTCGATGCAGGAGTGAATGCGACGAGTCTGCGGCAACTAACTCATCGATACGTGTGGACAACGGTGCGGAGGCAGGCATCGCAGGATCAGGATCAGGGTTCTCCCGGACTAGGGCTCGCGCAATGTTGCACGAGTTTGCTCCAAGATCCAAGACTCGAGGGAAGTGCCTGTTGAAGTCCTAGATCTGATGTTAGACATGGATTGGCTGCCGTAACCGCTCAGCATGATGCTTACTAGGAGCCTCTCAGACAGTCGGATGGCAACCTCATCCTTGAGGTAATCGGCCTGACGACTCTCCTCAGGATTGATCGCAGAACGCTCCTTTTGAAGCCATTTTGTGTGTCGGTTGAAGACCTGGAAGCGAGGAGCACCCGCGGCCTGGACAGTAAAAAAGCGTTGATTTGAGATGGGAGGGCAACGGCTGGCAGGCCGTGAGAGGGCCCGTAAACTACAGCGCATTGTTGATAAAGACTGAGCGCATGCTGTCATGACATAACAATCTGTACAAAAAAAACCTACAGGAAAAGACAAGTAAGAGATTTCTTATGTAGTAGGTGATAGATGAGTGCTGATGCAATCGAAGTCATGATGGATTCGAGAGCTCAATGGAAGTGGATGACGCACGGACCACGCGCAGCCTTAAAGAGGCCAAGCTCCTTATGGCAGTCGTTGCACCCTTGGACAGGAGGCTCCTTATTAGAGGCTAGGAGGCTAGGAGCCCTGGGCTTTGGGAGAGTCCTTGGGCCTGCACGGTCGAGTCCTGGAGATGACGGCCCTCCTGAGAAGAACATACACCTCCGCTTCTCGCTTCCGCCTCTTCTGTCGCCTCTCCTTCCTCTTCATCGTCGAAATTCTTCCTGTGGAAAGCTACTCGATTCATCCGCCTCGAGACGCCTGCGGCTTGATCGCCTTCCGCCTTCCGCCTGTCGCCTTGTCCGCCGACGCATCCGTCCGTCCCCTAGCCCACGAGCCTCTTCCGCCAGTCCACAACCACGCACTACCCACATCTCCCGTTTAGCTCGCCCCTCCAACGAGCAATCTCCCATCCCATCAACGAACAATCGATGTCCGGCGTCTGAGCCGCCTGGGCAACTCGAATCGACTATGCGATCTCTGCGATAAGCCATCATACTCTGTTTTGGAGATCTTTCGACTTCACCTTCTGCTTCTCTTTCCACCGGACGAAACCACCTGAGCCAACCACGTGCCATCTCGTTTCAATAATCAGGAGTTTTCCGTAAACCACCAGCGCGGTCGCCGCAAGACGTTGCCCACCATGTCGACTTCTGGATCTGGCTTTCTCGGCCGCTCGAGCAGCAGCAATGCGAATATGCGCGGCTTGGTCCAGTTCATCGCCGACCTGAGAAATGCGAGAGCGCGAGAGCTTGAGGAAAAGCGCATCAACAAGGAGCTTGCCAATATCCGACAAAAATTCAAGGACGGAAATTTGAGCGGCTATCACAAGAAAAAATATGTTTGCAAGCTGCTGTACATCTATATTTTGGGCTGGAATGTCGATTTTGGTCACCTCGAGGCTGTTAACCTGATCTCGGCCAACAAGTACTCTGAGAAACAGATTGGATATCTGGCTATGACACTCTTCCTTCACGAGAAGCACGAACTGCTCCACCTTGTTGTTAACAGTATCCGGAAAGATCTACTCGACCACAATGAGCTTTTCAACTGTCTTGCACTTCATGCAATTGCCAACGTGGGAAGCCGAGAGATGGGTGAAGCTCTCAATGGAGAGGTTCACAGACTCCTGATTTCTCCGTATGCGCCTATGCTCATTCGATGAATAACCCCCACTGACCATTGCCGACTAGGACCTCCAAATCGTTTGTCAAGAAGAAGGCTGCCTTGACGCTTCTCCGACTGTATCGCAAACACCCAGACATCGTGTCACCCCAATGGGCGGAGCGTATCATCCACCTCATGGATGATTCCGACCTTGGTGTTGCTCTTTCAGTAACCTCGCTCGTCATGACCTTGGCCCAAGACGATTTGGAGCAATACAAGGGAGCATATGCCAAAGCAGCAGCTCGCCTGAAGCGAATCCTCATTGATGGAGAGTACACGACCGACTACCTCTACTACAAGGTCCCTTGCCCTTGGTTGCAGATCAAGCTCCTTCGACTCCTACAATACTTCCCTCCGTCAGGTATGTAAAGGAATCACACTTCACAACTTGAGTTGCCACTGATATAAGGGTATAGAAGATACTCATGTCCGGGACATGATTCGAGAGTCGATGCAGAAGATCCTGAACCTGGCCATGGAGACCAATAAGAACGTCCAGCAGAACAATGCCCAGAATGCTGTTCTCTTCGAGGCCATTAACCTCATCATTCACCTGGACACCGAGCATGGCTTGATGAAGCAAATCTCGACGAGGCTGGGCAAATTCATCCAGAGTCGAGAAACCAATGTGAGGTACCTTGGCTTGGAGGCCATGACGCATCTCGCCGCGCGAGCCGAAACTCTTGATCCCATTAAGCAGCACCAAGAAATCATCCTTGGTTCACTCAAGGATCGAGATATCAGCGTCCGTCGCAAGGGCCTCGATCTACTCTACAGCATGTGTGACGCCACGAATGCACAGGTCATTGTTGGTGAGCTTCTGCACTATCTGCAAAATGCCGATTTTGCTATCCGAGAAGAAATGGTCCTTAAGATCGCCATCCTTACGGAAAAGTACGCTACTGATGTGCAGTGGTACGTTGATATATCCCTGCGACTCATCGCCATGGCCGGAGACCATGTCAGCGATGAAGTGTGGCAGCGGGTGATTCAGATTGTGACAAACAACGAGGAGCTCCAAGTTTATGCAGCCCAGAATGCGTTGCAATATGTCAAGGGAGATCATTGTCATGAAACCCTTGTCAAGATTGGGGCTTATATCTTGGGGGAGTTTGGCCATTTGGTCGCCGACCAACCTCGTTGCAGTCCTATCGAGCAGTTCCTGGCCTTGCAAAGTAAGCTAACCGCATGCTCGTCGAGCACACGCGCCATGATTCTCTCGTGCTTCGTCAAATACGTCAACTTATTCCCGGAAATCAAGCCTCAGCTCATCCATGTGTTTGAGTTCCATAGCCACAACCTGGACTCTGAGCTTCAGCAGAGAGCTTGCGAGTATTTGACTCTTGCAAACATGCCGACAGACGACCTCCTCCGAACCATCTGCGATGAAATGCCACCCTTTCCTGAAAGACAGTCTGCGCTTCTCTCCCGATTGCACCAAAAGCATTCTAATACGAGCGACCGGAGAACCTGGGTGGTGGGGGGAAAGGATGCCAACGCAGACGCCAGAGAGCTTAGCATGGGAACTGGAGCGCTTAAGAGAACATTCAGTGCCAATGTGCCGCCGAATGGCAAAGCGAACGGACAAGGCGCTGGGGCAAATGGGCATAACAATGGCGCTGCTGATTTGGCTGGTCTCGATCTAAATGCACCTCCACCGTCCGAGCCAAAGATGTTGAAGGCGCCGAATCTTGCTAGCGCCGCTCATCTCTCACCAGGATGGGAGCAAGGATTCAATAGGCTACTGGTCAGTTCCGACGGTGTTCTCTACGAAGATGGCCAGCTTCAGATCGGTGTCCGATCCGAATACCGTGGCCAGATGGCTTGCTTGATTACATATTTCAAGAACAAGACTCCAGCGACCATTAGCTCATTCACAACGACCCTGGACTTGGATGAGAGCGAGAAGAGTAACCTGACATGGGACGTTAAGAACCTCCCTGACAGCACTATCGTCCAGGGTGGACAATCTCAGCAGGTTGTCATGTTTGAAGCAAAGAAGATCTTTGAGAAGAGCCCCACAATGCGTATCAGCTATCTGGCTGGTGCTCTGCAAGCGCTTACTCTGAAACTTCCTGTGGCGATCCATAAATTCATGGACCCGGCAGAGTTGAGCGCCGAGGACTTTTTCAAGAGGTGGAAGCAGATTGGCGGTGCTCCCCGCGAAGCGCAAGGGGTCTTTGGGGTTTCCGGCAAACGAGGCGACAGGGAGATCACAGAGGACTTCGTTTCGAAGACAGTGGAGGGATTCAGATGGCGTTTGCTGGACATGGTGGACCCCAATCCGAAGAACCTTGTCGGTGCGAGTGTGCTACATACGTCTGGAGGGGGCAAGTTTGGCTGTCTTATGAGACTGGAGCCAAACTACGGAAACCAGGTAAGGCTGCCTACTCCCGCTGCACTTGATGCTATTCTAACCACTTTCCAGATGATTCGTCTGACTATTCGCGCAACGGATGATGCTGTTCCGGCTGTGCTGTTGAAGTTCATGCAAGAACGGCTCGCTGCCGGGATCTCGACATCACCAGAACGGTTCGAGTCGCCTTCACGAGAGCAGATTTCGGACTCTTTTCGTAACGTGATGGTCTCCTGATCAGAGGCCCTGGTGCCATTCTTCTATGTAGTTCGCCGGGATGGAGTTGTTTAATACCACAAAGAAGCATATGGGCGTTGGGGAACTAGCATGAAGGTTGGAGTGGATGAAGCGCTCAATTAAAGCCATTTCTTTATCGGCCGAAAAGTTGCCTGCGTCAATTCTCCCATATAGTCTCTCTTTGCTGTACGGATACGATACGTCTTGGAGTGGTTATGAGCAGGGATGATGTAGTTCTTAGCTGATGCCACGAAATCACTCTTCTTGGATTGAATAAAAAGCCATCATGCCTGCACAGAATTCATGGAACTTACTTGCATCTTGACCTCGTTAGGGTGAATGGTCGTTACATTCACACACACCACGACGAAAGGAGAGAGAGATAGCTGGTGCCTTTAGATTCAAGTTATATGCCGGGTTACTCCTTGATCTTTGCATCTGCCTTGGCTGGCCGCTGGCCGAAAATGGTGCTGCCTACACGCACCTCATCGCTTCCCAACTGCACGGCACCCTCGAAGTCCTCACTCATGCCCATGCTCAACTCCAGGCTATCCTCGCTCAAGCCCAGCTCCTTAGCCACGAGGTCTCTCTGCCCTTTGAGCGTCACAAAATCCTCATTCTCCGTCTCTGCAGTGGTCGCCTTGCTGCGGGCGATGGCGCCGATGGTCATAAGGCCTAGTAGCTGTAGACTGGGGCATGTCTCGATGATTTCGCGGCATAGGGCAACGGTCTCGGCACCGGGAGCGCAGCCGGACTTGGCATATTCGCCGGAAGTGTTGACCTGGACGTGCACGGAGAGCTTGGAGAGGGAGGGCTGCGAGCAGAGGAGGTTGGTGCGGGTGGTGTTGAGGAGCTGGGCCTTTTTAGATGTGTCAACGCTGGACACACAGAAGAGATTGGGGATTTTGGCTAGGGACTTGCAGTGACCTAAGTCGGCATGTCAGAATAGAAACAATGAATCGAGGGGAGTCTAGATATCTTGCCTGACTGCAGACTGCCAATGAAGTGCCACTGGACGGTATTCGGAAGTAGAGCAGCCTTCTGAGATAGTTCTTGAGCATAGTTCTCGCCAAAGTGAATGTGCGAAGCAGGAACTTGATGGAGGGCCAGGATATCATTTGCCGGCTTCAACTTTGAAACAGCAACAAGCCGAACCTGTTTTTGTGTGAGTCAAGACATTTTAATCATGATATTTACGGCCCCGTTGAAACAGGAACGGAAGTAATCATACATTTCGCCCATTCGCCACAGCAGCGAGGCGCCCCTTGACGGAGTTGAGCTGGGAGATGAGAGCCTGGGCTCTTGAAGGATCGACTTTCATATCTTCCTGTGACTCGCTCATGTCTCTGTAATGAATTAGTGTAGCCTGAAGGCGGGGAGTAGGGCGAGTAGAGTGGTGATTGTTTGTTGTAAGTGGAGTTGCAGTTTGGGCGTCGGATTATCATCGGCTCATGGTCAGCTAACGTTGTTGATTGCCGCAAGTGGCCAGCACCTAGTCTAGAGCTCACCCACCTTGACATCCTCGAATCGCCTCCAACCAGCCACTGAGAAACCAATAAGGTGACTTTGAAAATTGAAGCCCTGGGGATCTGACACCAATGGCCTCCGACTTGAAAGTTGGCCGACGGCGGGCAACAAGCAGTGCTTCCTCATCCATCAGATCTGGGCATGCTCGACGAAAGTCCAAGGCGGTGATACAGCCCAAGTCAACACACACCTCGGACGAATTCCTTCAAGACTTTCTCGATCCTGCATTTGATCCTGCAACATTCCTAAACTCTACTCTACCGCCGCTGCAACAGCGCTCAGTCCCTGGACGGACCGGGTCTGACGTCGCACCCCTTGCTGAGCTGTCCACACAGGCACAGGCTCTCATCTCGCAACTCAACGCGCAGACCTCACGGCTATCAAACACTTTGACACAGCTCACCGACGACATTTTGAGGAGTGGAAGCCGTCTTGCCTATGAAGTGGAGCTACTACGGGGCGAGACGTTGAGTCTTCAGGAGACTATGAGTGAGACTCTCCAAGATGACATTGACAAGTTTGTGCCTGAAGGCCTGCAAGAAGCTATTGAGGCCAAGAACAATGCAGCGGCTGCCGCAAAAGAGGAGAAGGGCACGGCCCCATCGACACCGGCCATTGTTGTTGGCACCGACACTGGCACTGGCACGGCAAACGCGGATGGTCCTGACTTTATCAAACATCTACAAACACTTACCCTTGTGAGAGCCCGCCTCGATTCCGTCATCAAGACGTTTGGCGACGCTATGGAATTTGTCTTCCCGCCTTCAGAGGTATCAGTGAGCTCCGGCTTCCTGTCCGTGTCGGCGCCTGAACCCGGTTCGGCGCAGCAGAGCTCAGAGGAGAAGGGGCAAGAGGTGCTCAAGAGGCTTCGGAACGAGATCTCTGACTTGCTGAGCAAATCTGAGGACCCCGTCCAGGGTATTGAGAAGGCGGCCCAGAGGATCGAGCAGCTCAAGGAACTCACGGGGGTGTGGAAGGACACGGCGGAGGAGAAGGGCAGAAATAAGTTTATCGAGAACCTCGCCAAGATGGTCGAGGATAAGCATCGCGACCTTATGAAGGAGATGGACCAGGTGGCCAAGAAGGAGGGCAAAGTTGAGGCTTCGCGATCGCGGAAAGGAAGTGTCACGAGAGATGCGGCCGTGGTGGAGGATATAAAGTCGCCAGGAGGGTTTGGCCTGATCAGTCAGTTACAGAAGCTTAGAAGCGGGCTTTGATGTAGTCTTGTTATTAATTGGACCCTCGCTGAGGGACTTGATACCCATGCGATCTTCATTCTAAATCTGAGCTTCAAGTGAGATGAAATTGAGATGAAAGTGCATCTGCAGAATGACCGTGTAAGTCACAGTGTCACACTGCTCTATCTTTAGCTGCCCGTTATAGCGGGCCCAAGAGACGCAGCCAATCACTCCAGAGACCGGATGACACCACTCAGCGATCGGGCCCGGCACTATTTGCCAGGTTTCCGGTTCTGGTAGGCGGTAAACGGACTCAGACACGGGCGCCCCCAGCGAGGTCATGCTGCCGCTGCCGCTGCCGCTGGCTGCCGCTCTCGCTCTCGTTGTCTGAAGGCTGAACAATAGACACTCACAGTTCTTGTTTGCCTTGCCTGAACCTATTCTTCCCTTGTCCTTCAATAGCACCTAGGAACGAGATTGGGCAAAGTCAAAGGGGCTTTTGCATTGACACTGTCTTCTTTTACTTTGCCCTTTACAACATTTGCTCACTTATTCATACCAGCAAAATCCCACACCTTTCGCTCCCCCCCAGCCTTTCCAACTTTCAAGCAAAACGCAGCCCCGAACGACGAGAGATTGCGTCTCTCACCCAAGCTCATTGCGCTTTTCCAACGACCCCGAAACGGCTTTTATAAGCTTCCAAGTCACTTTTGACGCATTGAACAACTTCTCAGAATGGCAGCGAGCGACGCAGCGGTTCCTGCTGGCCTCGGCGGCAGAGCCGAGCGACGCTCTCCCCCTCCCGCCTCCCAGTCAAAACGAGATCGCAAGCGACAAGCTCTCATGGAACGCCTTTCCACTATGACGGACAAGTTCCACCGCGAGAGAGACATGACGTACCGCGATCAGCTGCAAAAGATCCAGTTTGACATTAATCTCGTCCAACGCTTCGACCCTTACGACCCCAAGGTGCTGGAGGTCATCTCCGAGCTCCAGAGCGAACACAGCCAGACCCAGGGCCCTCCGGTGAACGCCGAAGATGCTCGGAGTCTTCTCGATATGGCTGGAATTCGCTTTTCAGATTTCATTGACGAGGTCGAGGATCTGGTCGAAATCCGCGACTTTCAATTGGCACAGTCCAAGGTGAGAAAGCAATGCACGTCTCTTGGTCGAGTCCACTGCTAACGATATACGTAATCAGAACGAGTACGAACGGAGACTTCAAGAATACAAAAACACTTATGCCTACAAAGTCGAAACCGCGAAGCGCGAGCACCGTGCCTTGACCAGCACACTCCGCGACCGTCTGATCAATACCTTGACCCAGAAGAAGAACCGACTGAACCGAGAGAAGGAGGTCTTGGAAATCAACGACTCGAACGCCTTGCTTCTCAACCCGAACCAGTTCAGCCTGACCAACCCTGCAAGTCCCGGCGGCCCCCATGGCAAGCGAGCCACACGCCTGCGCAAAGATGCCGACGACCTGCAAATGTACTCGGACAACAAGAAGCGCAAGCGAAATGCGGGCGATGACGACGGATCACCTGTACCGATGCGACGTGCTCTCGATCCCAATAGCACGACGCCGTTGTGGCAATCTGAGAAGGTTCGCGCAGCTGCCAAGCAGAATGGTCCCGTCTACAGTATTGATAAGCTGTTCACCGACAAGGAGCTATCGCTGAACTACAATACAGCTGCTCTTGCAGCTCACCAATACATTCTTCGGAGCCGGGTCAATGGTGGCGGGATGTCGCCTGACGACAGCGATTCCGGCCATGGCGATGCCAATGGCGATCAGGACGCTGATTTCCAACCTTCGGCTCCCGCAATGGAACGCTCTGTTTCCCATGCCACTCGAAGCATGCGCGGCGGTGCCAACCACAACTTTCTCGATGACAAGATTCTAGGTATCGAGGGTATCGCCAATTTCGAGGTTGGCAACTTGGACCTCATTCATGCTCAGGAACCTCCCAAGATGCCTCCGCCGGTACCCCAGCAGTATTTGAAGCCTTATCCTCGCTCTGCAGACCAGAACTTTCCCGTGCCTTTGTCTCAGGATGACATTGTGTCCGATCTCTCAGTCATGGGCTACTTTAAGCAATATGACGCCTCGCACAAGCCTGGAGCTCACCTTGATGCTCAAGGTGGATTGCGCAAGGTTCTCGAGGCGGTTTCAACGCCCTACCAGCAGGCTCGGTACGTCGCCTTCACCAGCGCCTCCCGAGAGGACCCGGAACACCTCCGAGACACCCTGGGTCTGCCCGCCATCAGTAGCTTGCGCGACCAGCCGAGCCCCGCGCAGATCGGCCCAGGGCCCGTCGTCGCGGCTCTTGCAAGCGCCGTGGCGCCCATGAGCCGCCAGAGCAGCGTTGGAGGGGTTGCCATGAGCCGCCAGGGAAGCAGCAACACTCGCGGCAAGGGACGCAAGAACTAGGTCTACTTTTGCTGGGATTAGTTCCCTTTTTACAGCATTGCGAGCACGGCGCATAGGTGTTGCAGCATTGACTTGGCTTGTATAGGTGGCATTTGGCTTCCAGGAAGCTCGGAACAGAATCATCAAGGGTGTTGTTGCATTTGTTGGTTTTGACAACTTTTCGGTTTGGCAGCGGTGAAATTTGCAGTCAAGACTCGTCAAGAAGGACGAAAAGAAGCACTCAAGGATTCAGGTCTCGATTTCAGAGTCTTGGTAAATAGATATAGAAATGCCAAGTTCGTTATCCGTTACGTATACGCTCTCCCATACTAAGGAAAACTCCCCGTGATCTCAATTAAGAGCGGTGTCGTGTCTTCGTAAACATACTTTAAAGCCAAAATCGAGCAATTGGGTTCTTGATGGACGAAATGTACGAGTTTAGGGGCCAAAGACCAATGCGCGAATCTCGATGCTCTCACGGCCCTCGGCCTCAGGCCTAGTCCTCGGGTCCTCAAAGGCAGTGTGCGGCACGCGACCCTTGATCTTGGACCCGGGCTTGAGAGACTCGCTGTCGAAGCACTCGAGGAGCAACCGCTCGCTGCTGGTCATGCCACTAAGATAGTACCACTTCTGGTCCGGGTTGTGCTGAATGGCAGCAGTCCAGCCTTGGTACCCATCTGGATACCGATGCTCGACAGGTATAACGTCCTTATCCTCGACGGAGGCGGAAGAAGCCACGGCTAGAGGGAAGGCCTCTAGGGGCTTCTTGTTAAGGGGCCGCCAGACATTGATGAGACGATACCGATGCTGGAGGAGCCCATCAGCCTCGTCAGGGAAGTACCGGCGAACGCGGAGGGCGACGGCGGCAGCGGTCTGGTCAATGTGTACACGAGTCACAGGGGCACGAGGAGCGTCTGGGCTCTGACGACGAATAGTGTGGTCGAAGAAGAAGACGCGATTAGACCCGGGGACGTTGTTGAGGAGCAACTGCTCGACCTCTGGGTAGTAATTTGCCTTGATAGAGTCGTCGTCGACGAAGTCGATCTCCCTGGAGGGCGGCACGTCCCGGATGACCTGGAAGGCGTCGCGGTCTAGATGATAGTCGCCCTCGCGGCCGCGAATGTCGTGGATGGTAGTGGGTTGGGGGTTGTCGGAGAAGTTGCGTTGGGGTTGGCCCTTGGGAGGCGTGTCGACGAAGTTGAAGGGGGTTGAGGCCTCGGAGGGAGGGTTATAGAAGTTGAGGGTTGCGGTAACGTCACCGCGGGGAGTAGTGGATGAGATAGCCATTGTGTTGATGTATAAACTCAGAAGCGATATCTTGAGTGAATAGAAAAGTGGTATGGGCCACTTTCTAAGAGACAAGGGAAGTGAAGGGTGGAGGAGGCGAAGGCCTGGATGGGAGAAGTTACCGAGGTTATATGATATGAGGTCAGGTGTGTGATTCACCCTTCTGTATGTGGCAAGATTGATCTGATGTTGCGAGAGATGAACTGAAATGAAAATGAAGATGTTGTCCGAAGCAGCTCGCTTCACCCTGGCTCTTATATAGCTTTTCATTCGCACTCGCAAACATCGGCATCAAGAGAGTTGGATTTCAAATCAAAACACGGTCTGATTCACCTTCTTGTACTAGAATTGATTGTGCAGTCGTATGCGGTTGAGCACGTCATTCCCAAGATGCAAAACTGTTGGCTGCTCGTCAGTTGGAGGGCGCCGGCCGATTACTAAAACCTCTTTATGCGGCTTGATTACTGTACAAAGAGCCTCCGAAGAGACGGCAGTCAGAAGTTGGAGAAATGGCGAGTTGCCAGATTGAGTATTCTAAGTAACGTTAGACAAGTAGAGTCCATAAGGCGGCAAGGCCATAGGAGGGTTGGAATTGGGTTTGACGGGAATTGCCCGGCTTTGGAGGAGGACATGATTGCTCTAGGGCGCATTCCAATGCTTGGGTATCATTGGATTTCGTCGAATGGAAACTTCATGTTTAGCTTATGCTCGCGGTTGAGGATGAATAAGTCAACGTAAAGTAGCAGAAGGGTTCCCGAAGACCCTGGATTCCACAGAGCCAATCGGCACAGTCAGCATGATTTAATGCACTGTATACTCCATAGCATTTCCTCAGATAATCACAGTGCAAGTAAGACTCTCACTACCCCAGCCCAATTGCTAAATTTAGCCCAATTTGATCCATCGCTTCGTGACCTAATTTGCAACGCGACTCCTTCACAATGCTACATCCCCGTGTCAATATCAGAGATATCGCGTTGCTAATTACATCTGCGAGGCTATTCTCGCTATCTCTCTAAGCGAGAGGAATGCCTATGGAAGGCCCTCAGAAGCATCGCCATTCCATCAACCTATCTCGCTGCCCCGAGTTCTGGCATCGCGCGTGGGATCCCTCATGTCTCAAACACCCCCATCAGGCTCGTTCTCCTTGCCATCGCTATTTTTATTCACTTGAAACGACTGAAAACCACCTCAAACGAACCACCGGTATGTAGAAAGCATCGGATCTAACAGAATGAACCCGCAATGCCGTCTCCGAATCACACTCCTCCGCCTCCGCCTCCACCTCCGCCTCCGGCTCAGCCCGGGGCTTCACTCGCGCCGTCCGCTGCGCCCCCCGACTTCGCCGTGCGGCCGTCGTTGCCGGACCGCGATGTCGCGGCCGACTCTATTGAGGATGCTTACATCCGCTTCATCTTCTATTGCAATCCAGCCTTGCCACCCTCGATAGAGACGGTGAGTTTACGCGAGTCATTCCGCAACCCGCCTCGCAGTGGCGGCAAGTCCTTCAGTACATTCGCCATCTACGAGCTTGTTCGCAAGTTTTACGACAATGAGATTCGCACCTGGACCGAGTTGACGACCAGACTTGGCGTTGAGCCTCCTGATCCGAGCAAGGAAGAGAGTGCCCAAAAGATCGCGCAGTATGGCGTGCGCTTAAAGGTATGAGCCACTTAGACAAAGCTGCCCCATTATCCACATGTACTAAGCTGGGTTAGAAATGGATGAATTCCTTGCACGTAAAGGCCTTTTTTGAGTATCTAATGGATATACCAAATGATTACTGGACAAAGATTCCAACCGACAACAATCCTACAAGCCAGCCCATCCGCGATGGCGTGGCTCTTGAGGATGACATGGCCTTGAGGGCGCTCCTCCCACATATACGGCCAAAGAGAGGCCGAAAACGTCCAGTCGGGGATGATGCAGCCACCTCTCCAGCTCAACGATCTCACCTTGCGCCGTCATCTGCTGTTGATGACATGAGGCAGGGCATAAGCGGCCCATTGTCAGCAGACCCGTCCAGACTGGGCGGTGCACCTTGGACACCAAGTGAAGGTGTTCAACATATACCCCTATTCCGATGGCCACAGTCTGCCATCACACCGACCACAAGGAACTCCTTCTGGGATGATGCCCTGGAACCGCAATCCGCCGTGTCACCTTCGAAACCAAGACTTACTGCGCAACGCCGAGGGCCTAAGAACGTGTCTTCGGCCTGGCGACCTGGAGTTCCCAACGGTGGTATCAAGCCGAGAGGTCGACCACCTATGCACCGGACTCCAGTAGATGGTTTCTTGCCCCCCTTTTCATCTGGAACCCCGACATCTGGAACCCCGACAACTGCCCCCGGTGAACCCATTGCCCCCGTTTACTCCCAGCCCGTTCCAGTGAGTTCGGCTCCTCCTAGGACAGAGAGTGGACTGCCGCCGTCGCCGCACACCGTACCGACTCCTTTAACAGCTTCACAGCCGCATCCTACACCACCCCGGCCCGCTCGGCCAAGTATATCTCTCCAGGTTCCCGACCGACCGGCCGGCAGCGTGAGACTTGCTACACCTCCACCTATCGTTATTGTTAACGGAGAACAAAGCAATCCTCGGCCTGCAATAGAACACTCGCATCCGACGCCCGCTAGTGCACGAACGAGCTTTGCCAAAGCAGCGAACGAGACTTCTATACCAGGTCAGCAGCAGCAACAGCAGCAGCAGCAGCAGGTTGAAGAGCCAATGTCCCGGCCGAAAGATATCCCGAGGCTCTACTTCGAGAGAGTTGAGGATCGGACAAATGTGGATCAAGTGATTGGCTTTATGACCCGCGGATGTTTTGAAGCAAAGTGGTTTGATGCTGAGGGAAATCCAACGCATATTTGTTCGATACTAGAAGCCCTGGCGATCGTCAACTGCACTATTGAGGAGATGTACAAGACGGCTGCCTCGCCAGAGGCCTTCCTGATAAATCTAGCTGCCATAACGGGAGGGGGGCACCTCTTGTCATCGACAACACGCATGTGCCGCCTAGGCCAGAAAGGCGGCTGTATGCGGTACACCTGCGAGTGGGAGTACGGCTTTGGCAATGTCCGGGGCCACTATCATATGGAGCAGTTAGTACCGGTCGAGATGATCGAAGATGGGAAACGAAAGGACGATGACGCCGCGCGTGCGGAGACATCGGCTGACGGGAGCGGGAATAACCTATCTGCGAATGAATGGCAAGCAAAGTATGAGAATCTGCTGGAGGTGATGGGGAAGACAGATCAGAGGTTTACGGACCTGCGTACTAAGATAACAAATCTGCTCACGGGGGGCGCACGGAAATAATAATACCCTTGTTGTGGGATGATTATTTGTCTTCGCCTCGGAAGACACGATCGAGTTGCTTCTTCATCTTCATTTATATCATGCTACACTCGCTGCATTAGACATCTGTATACCCAATCACCTGGCTTGATAGGTCAATAGTAAGGAAATGTACAAAGTCAAGGAAAGATATCAGAATCCCTCTGGTTGTCAGGTAGAGGCGACGCAAGCATGGGGCTGAATTATGCTAAATACGAAGTGCTAGTTAGACTTGTCTGGCATGCAGTCTGACGAGCCGAACATAAAGGCTTGTGTGTTCCTATGTGTGGAACCAGAATTGGGATAGCACAGCTTGGTCTTGACCCGAGACGAGAGCAATGTTTGCCGGGCGGCGCGGATTCACAGAAACGATCGCGACATATCCCCCGACATTCACCGTGTGGGAACTAGGGCTTGTGGTTGTATAGATAGAGAAGCGGAGCGGAAACATGGGGAATCTGGGGAATTGATAATCCAGAGAGCTGGAAAACATGGAGAGGGCGAGGCGCCTGGCGGTCTGCCGTAGTGGTACGTAGTGTGGTGGAGATGACCACTCACCGGACAGGGAATCCTGCTGCCTTGTGTCAAGGGTTGGTGCCATGCTGCCCGGGCATGTTGCCTCGAAAATTGGAACTGCCGCGAGACGAAGTCACCAAAGATGGAGAAGAGACGACGACACTTGTTAGTTTAGGCGACACGAATAACTCTAAACGGAAAGATAGGGGTTTAATCGCAATTCAATGCAGGTTTTGAATTCTGATAAGCCAGATGCGTGTGGCACCCGAAACCCTGGAACCACAGCCCGGCTCGTCGCCGGCGAGGGCCTAAAGGCAAGGCCGCTGATACGGAACTCGGCTTGGCGATGCAGTCCCACAAGCGCCCGGCGCCGCCTCCGAGCTCGTCGATCTAACCCGGCCGCCAACGATGCCTTTCGCTGCTTGATGTACACATACGGGCAAGACGGGGTCTGCACCTCGGCACTCTATTCTAGCCTTCACGTTCTTGTGCCAGTCCAGTAAGTGACGAGACACAAGATTTTGCTGACGGCATCGTTGTGTCACAGCCGAGCGACGTTGATCAGTGTTGCAATAAATGAATCCTTGTCGGAAGGATTCAGGTCGCGGATTGCCCTGTGGGCCATCTAACAACCACACATGGATGCCCACCCGTCATTCCAATTGACTAGCCTCGCACGGAGTACAGACGGACAGACACAACTGTCAGACTTGCACGAAAGATGTATCGAAGCGGCCGCCATGCCTACGTTGTGGGAACCCGTTAGCCTCATCATCAGTCCCCATGGCATCTGGGACGCACTTTGGGCCCTTTGCAAAAGGTTGTCAGGCAGTGTGTGACGTGACTGAAGCGCGAGACAAGGGTCCCGCAGGACCTGGTCGTGGATCTCGACACTACTTTTGTCGGAGTGTAGGAGACCAGACTGTGGAGGAAGAGAGATAAGTGATGGTTGAAGCACGAGATGGGGAATGAGTCCATTTTGAACCCCTTCATCGCTCCTCGACAAGCCCCAACTCTTTAGGTCAAAGGATGGGCTAATTTAGTCGCTGGGGCTAGGAAACAGGATCCTGGCATCATGGCAGTCGCCCCGCAGGTTCAAACAAAAAGGCGAAGCAACCCACCTGGCACCCCATCAGGCTGTCACAGTCGCAGGCCACCTGGTATTTCATTCGAGTATTTAAGCAACCACGGGCTACAGGGGTGTGACCTTTCTGGGCTGCTTGTCTTCCCATCCCGCACTGCCCAGCTTTTGCCGCTCTGTGGGCCCACCAAAAAAGCGCAACCGGATCGCCGTTGTAGAGTCGCTGCCACTCTCACCAGCTTTGCAACCCATTTTCTGCGTGCTGCCGCCTCCGACAACCTCTAGGCGGACTTTAACTATGTTATCATTGGTTGAAGGTTGAAGTTCCCCGATGCGCTTCCAAATACGTGCCGCCACCAATTTGGACCGGCGTTGAAAGTACTGCCCCGGACTCGACTGCGATACAACTTCGACTCACCCAAACCCACCAACTTCAATTTCGCCTCCTCTAAACTCTTCACCCAGTTCAGGTCAAGCTATCCAACTCTATCGACCTTGTCGCGATCGATTGCCCGTAGGCTCGACTTCAGCCGCACGAGAACCGCAAGTTGCATTTTCGAAACATCGCACCATCACAGCCGCAACAGTTCCGCGACTCCGCCTCCATCCTGGCTGAGCCTCGTCCCGTCTCTCCAGATCTTCCATCCCCACATTCGCAAGGCGATCGCCCGAAGACACCGCCAGGAATCAACTGAGAAATCGGATCCATCCCCTTTCAACTGCCACTTGGGCATTTCATGGCTTGATCTTCCATTTTGATCACCACCACTAAGGATTGAGGTCGCTACCAAGAGTCTCCTGCTAGTCCCTCGTTCTTCGTCTCTCTTCGGGCAACGTCCCTCTGCCCCGTCCAGGATTTCTCTTCCGGACTCTACCCTATTACTCGACTCGCGTTCTTCGTGCGATCACCTACTGGCGGTCTAGACAAGATGGCGCCGAACCAATGTGACGGCGACGTGGAAGCGTAGGTACCCTTTGTATGCATCACTCTTGGTGATCACCATGCTGACCAATCCTGGCAGCCTTTCGAGGACTCCCCACGAGTTTCCTTACAGTAGTATGATTGAACATGCGCGCCGTCCCTCAGAAGCATATGTCAATCTCCACGCCAATGTCGAAGCCAAGTACGTCCGACCTCAATCATGCCCTCTGCGAAACTATTTGGACGTCCGCATGTGACTTGACTAACAGGCATTCAAAGGATCAAGAACCCCCTATGGGGAATTCCTCGAGGAAGGCTATTGGCAAATGTTGATGACTTCTGTCGCAGGAAAGAACTCGATGGTTACCGTGAACTCATCCGAAAGGGGGCCCTTGTCGCCCAGGATCCCACTGGTTATGAGGACATTGAAGGCGACGAAAAGCTCACTGATGAGGAAATACAAGCGCTTCGGAATGAGATTCTACATAAATGGCGAGTGCCGTTTGTTCTATATCTGACTGTCGCGACCTGCTCCATCGGTGCGGCCGTACAGGGGTGGGATCAGACGGGATCAAACGGCGCCAACCTCCAGTTTCCCTACGCCTTCAACATCGGCAGCAATAGCATTCACGACAAGCTGCTCGTCGGCCTCGTCAACTCTGCACCTTACATCGGTACTGCGTTCTTCGGTTGTTGGCTCTCCGATCCGTTGAACCAACGTTTCGGCCGTCGTGGCACTATCTTCTTCTCCGCCAACTTCTGCCTCTGGCCCGTTATTGGGAGTGCTTTCAGCAACAACTGGATGCAACTATTTGCGTGCCGCCTGCTTCTCGGTATTGGAATGGGAACCAAGGCGTCAACGGGTAAGTTGGTCATCATTCACATAACATCACCAAGGCTTATTCGTCCTTCGCTCAATGGCTAACGCGTGTCATGATAAGTTCCCATTTTCGCCGCAGAAAACTCGCCTGCTCCAATTCGTGGTGCTTTTGTTATGAGTTGGCAGATGTGGACTGCCTTTGGCATCTTCCTTGGAACCTGCGCAAATGTCGCTGCAACGAAAATCGGCCACAACGCGTGGAGATATCAGCTAGGCTCGGCTTTCCTTCCCGCCGTGCCTCTGTTGTTTCTTATCTACTTCTGTCCCGAGTCCCCCCGCTGGTACATGAAAAAGAATCGTTACCCCGATGCGATGAAGTCGCTGCTTCGTCTACGAAATCACCCAATCCAGGCCGCCCGCGATCTCTATTATATCCATGCGCAACTCGAGATCGAATTCGAATTCATTGGAAAGGGCACCTATATGAACCGTTTTATCGAACTATTCACGATCCCTCGCGTACGTCGTGCCACTCTAGCCTCGTTTGTCGTCATGATTGCGCAACAGATGTGCGGGATCAACATTATCGCGTTTTACTCGACGAGCGTTTTTAGAGAATCCGGGGCCAACGAGTTCCAGGCTCTGTTGGCTTCAATGGGATTTGGACTGGTCAACTTTGTCTTCGCCTGGCCTGCGGTATGGACGATTGATACCTTTGGACGGCGATCCCTACTTCTCTTCACTTTCCCCCAGATGGCATGGACACTGCTTGCCGCAGGTCTGTGTACCCTCATTCCTGGTACAGGCGGGGCTCATCTAGGCCTGGTGGCCATGTTTGTTTACCTTTTTGCAGCCTTTTACTCCCCTGGTGAAGGCCCAGTGCCCTTTACTTATTCGGCCGAGGTGTTTCCTCTATCGCATCGTGAGGTTGGCATGTCATGGGCTGTGGCAACCTGCTTGTTCTGGGCGGCGGTCTTGTCCATCACGTTCCCGCTTATGCTCGCCAGATTGCATGCTATTGGGTCCTTTGGACTGTACTCGGGCTTCAACCTTTTGGCACTGGTCATGATCTTCCTGTTGCTGCCAGAAACGAAACAGCGGACTCTGGAAGAGCTTGATTATATTTTTGCGGTGCCCACTCGTGTTTTCGTGAAGTACCAGGTGACCAAGGCGCTCCCTTGGTGGATCAAGAGATGGATCTTGTTCCAACGAGATGCCACGCTGGAGCCTCTGTATCAGTTTGACACTGCAGAACCTGAAGACAACCACGGCAGCGATACTGGCTACGAGAACGACAAGGCCAAGGTCGAGCTCAAGGACACGATTGGGCTCACCTCGGGGGCTCAGACTGCGAGATGATGCTGCCGGTTGGGGAGCAGAGTGTGTTATTGCAACGCCTGGCGTTGAAGGTCTTTGATGATATGATTTGGAAGAATTGCTTGCGCTTATGATACCCTGAATGAAAAAGGAGCAGGCGAATGGACTAGGATGAATCTTTGTGTTAAGTGGAAATCAATTAGATACCCCCACGACGGCGGAGGAGTCAGACAGGTTATGTGACGTCACCGGGAGAAGTCATGATAGCAGTCTACGTCGTTCCCTGTAAATTACACCAACAATGCCTATAGTGAATAATGTCTATTTGTTCATCAAGAGGCAATTTGTCGAGGCCACATGAAGGTCTTGGCTAGGCTCCGGAAGTGACGTCGTGAGGGCGGAAATTGAAAATTGAAGTGGACTGGAATTCCGTTATCGAACCGCTGGAACCGAGTTGGGGGCGATCGGCATGCAGTAATAGAAGTGCTCCACCTGTGACGAAGATGTGAAGATTTGGATAGGTAGGCTGGAAGTGAGGGAATAGGTGACCAAAAACGACGCCCACGTTTAGCGGTCACTGACGCTCGACAACCTGGGAACACGAGAGATTCGACGTCATGGTCTTTATGCCCCGCGCGTAGGCACATACAGCAGTCTTCTTACACACAAATACGAGGGGGAGTGTCTTGACTTGGGCGTTTATACAGCACGGCGAAGCTTTCCCGGGGGATCTGATCGATCAGATCACGTTGCATTTCACATGGGCGGAGAGTGGGAGCGTGATCGATCTTCACGATTCCTCAAGGATATGGATCGGCGGTGCGTGGAGGGGTTAGAGGTGCTGGTGCTTGGTCGATGGGATTGGATGGGGAGACGAGAGCAGTGAGACAATAGGGGTTCAGCGGTAAGTAGACGAAAGCGTACTGTACTGTGAAACTCTAGTTGAGAGTGTTCGAAATGTTGTTTTGTTGCTTGTCGTATCGGTGATGGTGGTGGTTGAGATTGAGGTTGAAGGAGCAAAGAAAACCGAGAGTTGGTTGGTTCAAGCGAGATCGAAACCCAAGCTGTCGGCGCCTGCTCTCAATCGGCAATTGCCGCCCCAAGCACTTGGTGAAAGGGTTGCCAATCCTTCGGCCCTGGGACCCTGACATTGAATGCTACAGTGCGAAGTAAGCAGCGTTTCAAATAAGGGTCTGCTTGACTGGCTAACCCTGCAATTAATGAGCTGACAATAAGGAGCAAAATATTAACTTCAGGATCCTCATATCGTCTAGACGGCTCACGGCATCCCAACGTACGTACAGTACGGAGTAGATTCTTGGCTCTTCCCCTTCAACTGCGTGCTGCAAGAAAGAGAGGCGGGGACGTCTGCGGGCTAGCAGCAACCCTGGCGCTGCTAGCGAGCGTTGCGATCAACGTTACCCAAGGCCTTTCGCCTGACACGTTTACCAAGACTATGTAAGAAACCATGTCTAGGAAACTTGCAAGGTGGAAAAAGATGGGATGATCAGAGGTTGGACAGCAACTGGCCTGCAGGGGGCTTGCACGGCCGTTCCAACTAGGTGCTCGTACCGCCGCTTCTCTTCGGCGGTGGCAACTTGAGAGGGGGTATGAGGTGGAAAACGTGTCTTTGGCGCTCCTCGACGTCGTCGATTTCGACATCCCAACCTATCCAGATCAGGACGAGGCGTCCCTTTAGAATGCCGAGGCCGAGCGGTCCGGCAGTTGGCTTAATTGGTGGTTGCGTATCCGTACGTCAGACAACAGTCTTTTAGTGGCGTCGACGCTATAATTCTTGGAAGGAGAAGTGGTTGGTTTCGTTGTCTTTGTGTGTGTTTGGGTTGCGCGTTCAAGAGCGTGCTCGCGGGCTCGCGGGCTCGCGGGCTCAATAAGACAAGCGGGAAACCAAGCTGTTACAAGGGCTCATCGCTAGAGGTGGTTCTGTTGGCAAAACGCGCATGTTGTCAAACAAGACACTGGCAGTGACGACATTGTGAATGGTGTTTGTTCTCGCTCTCAGTTGGTAATTGGGAGGCATTCGTTTTCATACGGTGTTTCACTGTGATAGCAGGAGGAGGGAATCGGGGAATGGACCACCTGAGATCTTGAATGCAAATCCTTTCCATGATAGGGGAGGGCTTGAGCATTTACGGTGGATAGTGGAGGGTTGACGAGGGCCAAGAAAAGATGGAGAAAGAGATTCAACTCTGGGATATCCAACGATGGATGGCTGAATGATTTCTCGTGTTGGGATGTGTTAGCCAAGTCGCCCCTCTCCCCATTTTTTTAATGTTTCCATTTCCTTTCTCGTGTGTTTGCCTGATTGCGGAAGGATACTGTCATTTTTATCCAAGGTTCGAGTGCAGGGTGCAGAGGTGAAATGAGTTGCTGGTACTAGCAAATGTCGTGCATTGCCAATGCAATGTAATGAAGCCATGGCTCATGTTTGGCCGAGTCTTAACTCTCTCCATCCCAGGAAGTAATCAAAATAATACCGTGTGCATTCGTATCAGTCGTTCCATTATCAATTCAAGAGAGAGGGAGAAAAATCGGCAGATGGCTGGAAATAGACCGCATCACGCATCTGTGTCTGTTTACTTCGCGGCCGCGCATCTCATTCTTCACCTCAAGCCCAATCGGGGGACGTGAAACGACTTGTCCGCCAGGGGTATTGCGACCTGTCAGTGGCTTTTTATGGCTGCCGGGGGCGGCGCCTCCCCCTGGCCCGGCGTTGGAAACGCTAAATGCTGGAAGATTACTGGACGATGGTGACATTTGGGGGGCCGGGTGCCCCTGAAGCCCGGCAGCCAATGCGAGAAAAAGTTGCAGGGCCCTGTTGCGGATCCTTTTTCAGCTGGTAGGGCTCTGGGACAAGCAATATGTACGTACCCTCAAGACCCCCTTGAAAGAAAAGTCTGATGCGTGGCTGGCTGCCCCAAACCGAGCCCTGAACATCATGGAGCTCGCGCTGACGGCGGGGCGGATCATCCCCCTTCTCCACGCTGGACCCGCCCTGGAGCAAGGTGGCGCCGGCGCTGTACCAAGGTTTGCAAAACCCCCTTTCACGGGCGGTCTTGATCTCGCAGTAAGGCGGACCACAGTTCACAGTGCCAGCATCTCACATCTCACACGAAGGCACGAGCAGGAAGGAGCAGGGAGCCTCCACCTCATCCATGATCGCCGAAAATCTCGTTCGTCAACCTGCGTCTGCTCGTCTTGTCTTCCTCATTCTTCCCTCTTCTCCACCGCATTCGTTCCAGTCCCTATAACCACGGTCCTCCCACCCCGGCTCCCCTCCTTCGCTCGCTTCTTTTGCTTCCTTGGTCTCCCTCTCGTTTCCTCGCTTTGTCCTAGGAAGCATCAATCAACTCCAACCTTTTGCTTGTTCTTCGCTGGAGAAGACGGCAGCCCACCCTCGTTCTTTGTCCTGGAAAGGGGATATATCTTATGGGATTTTTGTAGTGTTTTACCTGCATTTGTTTCCTTTGAATCTCTTACAGCTTGGGTTTGGGATCATCTAGACTGGAGCGAGCCTTCAGCAGATAATCATCCTCTTCCCATTCACTCCCATACCTAGCAGATCGCCACGAGTGAGGATTAGACATCCCCTCGTCGTCTCACATCCTTCCTAGCACTACCCGATTTCACATCCTCAGACGTTATCAGTTTCGACATCCGCCTCGACTCGCCCTACAAGTCAATTCCTTCCGAGTCCCATCTAGAAAGCTGCACGTTCTCAAGCACATAGCGCAGTGTCTGATTCACCCAATCGCATTCGACTCTACGTCTGACTCCCTGGTTGGAGTTTCGATAGACATATATCAGCATGGTTAACCGCCACGCTTCCCTGTCTCCTCGCAACTCGGGCTTCATCCCTCTCGGCGGTGGTCATAGAAATCGCGAAATGTCGGAAGGCATCCAGCTCACGCCGGTCAAGAGCAACGCCTCGGCCAACACTGGCCACAGAAAGGCCGAGCTACCTCATCCGAGCAGCTTCGACACCGCTTCTCAGCACGAGAATGAAAAGTCAGGCCATCACCATGGACATCGCGGCCGTCGACGCAAGATGGGCGAGGGTCACCTCACTCGTAGTAACACAGGCGAGGAGGCCTCGTTGAACGCGATGGGCAAGCTGTACAACAGAGTCATCGGCTTCTCCGTCATTACCCGATACCTCGTCTATGTCGTTCCAGTTTGTCTGCTCCTGGCCATCCCCCTCATTGTTTTGACAGCCATTGGCAAAAAGGACGGGATTCCTGTCGGCAAACTCAAGAGTAACGTCGCTGAGAATAATGGCAAGGACGGCCCTCCTCTTTTCAAAATTTTCCTCTGGATCGAAATCATGTGGCTCTCATTGTGGGTGGCCAAAGTTGTCGCATGGTTTCTTCCCGCTATATTCATGTTCTTTACTGGCGTTGTGAGCAAGGGCACCCGGAAGTATGCAACTATTCTCGGCAACCTGATTCTTCCATTTTCTTTCTTCTTCTGGGCACTGGCCTCATACGTCACCTTCAAGAATCTATGGCAAAAAGAAGATAAAAGCAACGAGTATGTGCCGTGGTGCAGGTCAATGGGGCGCGTTTTGGGAGCCCTCTTCGTCTCATCAGCCGTCTTTCTCGGAGAAAAGACGATTGTTCAGCTTATCGGTATCTCCTACCACCAGCGGTCTTTCGCCAACCGCATCAAGGCATCTAAGCGTGAGGTTCACTTACTCGGGCTCCTCTACGATGCCTCCCGAACTCTATTCCCTATGCATTGCGCGGAGTTTGCCGATGAGGATTATATCATTAACGATAGCATCGAGGTAATGCTTCGTGGTAAGAAGGGACATAAGCGGGCCGGTTCCGCCACTCCCATGAAGCTCATCGGAGAAGTTGGTCGCATTGGAGACAAGGTCACCTCGGTGTTTGGTAATATTGCCTCCGAAATCACCGGCAAGAGCGTCTTCAATCCTAATTCTGCTCATTCTATCGTCCTGGAGGCCCTCGAAAAGAAACGGAGCTCCGAGGCGATGGGTCGGCGCATCTGGATGTCGTACGTGGTTGAAAACCACAACTCGCTCGTTCTGGATGATTTCCAAGAAGTCCTCGGCCCTGCATACAAGGACGAAGCCGAAGAGGCGTTTTACATGATCGATGGCGACGACAACGGCGACATCAGCCTGGACGAAATGGTCCGAAAGGTTGTCGAGATTGGTACGGAGAGGAAGGCAATCGCAGAAGGCATGAAGGATATTGGTCAAGCTCTGCGAGCTTTTGATAAGATTCTCCTTTTCGTCGTGACGCTGATGGTCATCTTCATCTTCCGTAAGTCGACTTCACGCTTGTCTATTGAGCATGCTAACCATCCACTCAGTTGCCTTCTTCCAGAGCAGTTTCATCGCGACTCTGACTACTGCGGGAACTACGCTACTCTCGCTCTCGTTCATATTCGCTGTCACCGCTCAGGAGTTCCTGGGTTCATGCATTTTCTTGTTCGTCAAGCACCCATATGACGTCGGTGATCGTGTCGACATCAGCGGTACCAAGATGGTTGTCAACAAGATTTCCCTCCTGTACTCCGTTTTCCACCGCCTAGACACCATGCAGACCGTTCAGGTAGGTTGCATATCCGGTATACTGGGTGCATGAAACTCGTAGCTAACTACCTAGGTGCCCAATATTCAACTCAACAACATCTGGATCGAGAACATATCTCGCAGCAAGGCCATGCACGAGACTATCGAAGTTAATGTTTCCTTCGACACATCCTTTGAGGATATTGAGCTTCTCCGAGTTGAGATGGAGAAGTTCGTTCGACAGCCTGAGAATGCCCGCGACTTCCAGCCTGATCTTAGCATTAGTGTTGGCGGTGTCGGCGACCTGGATAAGCTGCTGCTCTATGTCACCATTGCGCACAAGTCCAACTGGCACAACGATTCCGTTCGGGGAAGCCGCCGTTCCAAGTTCATGTGTGCGCTAGCGCTCGCCCTGAAGAGGGTACCCCTCCTCGCTCCTGGCGGTGGCGGTGAGCCCCTTGGTGGGCCGACCAACCCTACGTATTCAGTCGCCGTCAGCGATGAATTTGCCAGCAAGAGCCGTGACGATGCTGCCAGGGCCGTGGATGAGGCTCGCTTGGTGTCGACCTTCAAGCAGGAGCATACTGAGGAGAGCGAGGCGCAGGCTGCGGAGGGCTTCAACTCTCGCCCCCCTGCCGCTGGCCTTGGTGCCTGGGACAATGGAGACAACCACACACTGGGCTCGCGAGATGATGAGCTGCAGAGTCGTGCTAAGGACATTGAGTCCCTCCGTACTGAGCTCAAGCGTGAGAGCACTCGCGGTCGCCGCAAGGCTGGTGAAGGGGTACCACAACTGTCATTGGAGACAGCCCCTCGGCCGAGCATCTCCATGAGGCAGCCCAGTCCTCGCAGCCCCCAGCCTGGTCCCTTCGATGAGGAAGCTGAGACTGGCATGGGCGCAACACCCTACCACTCTAACCTCTCTGCAGGCCCGTCCCGTGGATCACACGGGTATCAGCCATTCTTGAGTGGTGCCGGCAGCAGCAGCCACATCCAGACCAACGTCCCCCATCCCCTGCAAAGGACTCAACAGGGACCGCCTCCAGGACCTCCCCCACAGGGACCACCACCGGCACCCCAGCGCTAGTGGTCGTGGGGTTGAAGGAAAGGCACGCTGTAACGGCTGATTAAAATGTATGGGTAGTAATGTGGAATCGCTATATGCTGTTTGGTTTTGGCATTTGACAACTCGGTGTACATTGGGACATGGGACGAGTTATCCCCTCATTACCTAGATTGGGCAATCCGGCCGAATAATTGGGCGGAAGTTTTGGTTTTATGAAAACGAAATCATGGGATTGCCCCAGAAGCAACCCATATATTTTTTACGAAGTTAAGAAGAAATTAGATCATTGTTCCTTTTCATTTTACACCTAAGAAGGGATGTCTTCTCTCACGAGTTCGTAGAGTCCAATCTCAGCAAACATGTTCCAGCGGTGGGACAGCCCCGTCTTTTTCTCCCAGGTCTGTCTTGAGGACACGGCTAAAGAGCTCCAGGAGAACTTCGAAGCAGATCTTGGTAATGGCAGGGTCATAACGCCCCTTGCTGAGCTCATCGCGAATGAATGCGTGCTGAGCCCAGGCGAACTCATAGAAGCTAGTGACAACACCGGCTTCGCGCAGCTTGGCGCGGATGAGGTCACGGCCGGCGCCAGGGACATGGGTATCCTTGATACCAAAGATCATGGCAACCTCGCCCTTGAAGTTATTGAAGTGATCGAGGGTGTGGTTGCTGTTGGCGGGAGCCGTAGAGGAGGTGTTTGGGGCATCGTAGGGCCCAAGGGTGCGGGAGTGAATATCTGTGGCGAAGTAGGAGACGCAGGCTGTGATGCGAGGGTCAAGCTAATAAATTTGAGTGCGAGTACGAGTGATAATATGAAGGGAGGAGCCCAAGGAGAAACGTACAGCGGCACGGACTGCGAGATGGCCGCCGAGACACATGCCCGTAGACCCGATGAGGCCGGTACAGGTCGACAGGGAAAGGAGGTAATCAATAGTAGCATGCGAGTCGGCGTCGTACGACTCGAGAGTCTGCGAGGTGTGGTTAGTGGAGGTGAGGAGGGATGAGTAGATGGAAAAGAACCTTTTCGATCTTGAATCGATTACCTCGGTCAGTGTCTTGAACGTCGTAATTTAGTGGTTCCGGGCCGGTGAAGTCGTGGTAAGATGAGGGTGCGGCGACGATGTAGCCCTGGCCGGCGATTTGGCGGGCGAAGCGAGCAACGGGGCCGGTGACTGATGAGTGTTAGAACTTCTACTGGTGTCGTGATGCCATCTAAATATATCATGGGTGGAAAACGTGTCTAAACTTGGTTGATCGTGTGAGATTGGTGGAGGTGTATACCTTGGTAGATCTCGCTGAAGAGGCACACGCCCGGGAAGCGTCTGGAGAAGCAAGTTAGTCTGAGTTCTGAAGAACGCACTTTGAAAAAGATAGAAACCTAAAGCTACCTACGCATTTGGATACCCAGGAATCGTGGGATGAAAGACAAAAATTCCTGGTTAAGCTGTAAGTTGTCGCTATCATGAGAGTAGCTGAGGTAGGGGATGTACGCATAGTGCTGTCCTTGCCATTGGCAGTAGTAGGGACGTCGACGTGAGATTCTTTAATCAACATTTTGACACGATTTTAGATTCAACTTGAAGAGATAGATAAAAAGGCAATAGACGATTTTAGGAGATTGCTTTGCGTTGTGGTAGAGCTATTGACGATTCCTCTTTTGAGACTCCCCTCCTCTTTGAATACGGTGCCCCTCGGCGGGGTGCTCTTCAGGGAGACTGATTGGCCAAGAGATACGGAATAGATCCAAGCACATCCGTTCAACATGCGGACCGATCCCGGCTCTCCCGCTGCCTCCGGCACATCGGACTCGGATAAACTGGCGTTTCCGTCATTAGCGAACGAAGCAGCAGCATGATAAAACCCAGCTGACAGGCCTTCATGACAATTTCAGCTTGTGCTACTGTACTCCGTACGGATACTACGTAAGCACCGAGGCATGCATGAATGAGACAGCAAGACAATCGGTCACTGCAAGGATTTCTGCGTGATATGTGCGCACCGCTTTTTGATGATCAGAGCATGCAGCAGGGATAATATGGTGGTGAACGCCCCAAATGAAGACGCCCCCCAACTAACGTTAAGGGGCTGGTTGGTGAGGGCTGGGGCTGGTGCCCGCGGTCCTGATGGGTACGTACCTGCTTGCATCACAAGGATCTTGCATCCCGTCTTTTTGTCCAGGTGGTCACAACTTCTGGTCGTTCGACGCGATCCCTTCGATTCGCCCCAACAGCTTTTATACTACGACGACGAGTGATTCAATCCCCTTTGTTCCTTACCTTCGACGACTTAATTCTTGCTCTGTGGTTGTTGCACAGACTATTTCGCCACAATAAACCTTTCCCATCGTCAAGGGTCGCCACCCGTGCTTTGTTGACGGATGCACGCCTCAAGCCGCTGAAGCGTCCAACTTGCCTTGCCTCTCTCTCTCTCGCTCTCCGTCTCCGCCGTATTCGACTATACCACGATCGCAAACCATGAATGGCCATTTCTCTGCCGTCGGCGAAAGGCCGGGGGCCAGTAGCTATGAGCATGGCGTCCAGGTTATCGACGAGGACAAAGAGTTCAAGTATGTCCCAACTAGTTCTGTCTTGGCCGCCACTTTGCTCGTCATGATACTGACCGACTGCTTCGTAGCGATCACCTCAACGAGTATCTCCACCTCACCAACGTTGCCGATTCTGGCTTCAACTACCACCTCATCTCCGTCTTCGGCTCCCAGTCTACTGGAAAATCCACCCTGCTCAACAGCCTCTTCGGCACCGAGTTCTCTGTCATGTCTGAGACAGAGCGCCGGCAAACCACCAAGGGTATCTGGATGTCTAAGAACAAGCGCGAGGAAAGCGCCGGTACCAAAATGGCAGACAACATCCTCGTCATGGACGTTGAGGGTACCGATGGTCGAGAGCGCGGTGAGGACCAGGATTTCGAGCGCAAAAGCGCCCTATTTGCGCTAGCCACCAGCGAGGTCTTGATCGTCAATATCTGGGAACACCAGGTCGGACTGTACCAGGGCGCCAATATGGGCTTGCTCAAGACTGTTTTTGAGGTCAACTTGCAGCTCTTCCTCAAGGACAAGCAGTAAGCTAGGACCCTATGCGAGGGTTCACGTGCGATTACTAAACATTGTTCAGGTCGACTCCTAGGTCTCTGCTCTTCTTCGTTATCCGCGATCATCTTGGCACTACCCCTTTAGGCAATCTTCGAACTACACTTATTCAGGATTTGACCAAGATTTGGTCGTCCCTCTCCAAGCCTCAAGGTCTCGAGGGCTCGCGGATTGAGGACTACTTCGATTTCGGCTTCGCCGCTCTGCCCCACAAGATCCTGCAGGCCGACAAGTTCACCGAGGAGGTACAGAAGCTAGGTTCAAGGTTCACAGCGGGCCACCGGCACGGCAAGCCGGGCTTGCATGGCGACCAAGAGCTCGAGGGCGGTCTCTTCCTTGCCGAGTACCACCGAAGAATTCCTGCCGATGGCTTTTCAGTCTACGCTGAAGGCATCTGGGATCAAATTGTGAACAACAAGGACCTCGACTTGCCAACTCAGCAGGAACTTCTGGCCCAGTTCCGTTGCGACGAGATTTCTCGCGAGGTTCTGATTGACTTCGATGTCGTCGTGGCGCCTCTCGAGGAGAAGCAGGCCGAATCGTACAAGCTAGGAACTACTACCGTATTGCCTGATCTGGGTGCAGCGGGAAGCGAGGCCCGCCAGAAGTGCATCAAGGATTTCGAGGTACAAGCAAGCCGATACCACAAGGGTGTCTATACTCGCAAGCGACAGGAGCTTGAAGGGAAGATCGATGCTCGACTCAAAGCTCTCTACCAGGGACAGCTGGCTGCGGCTCACATGGCGGGTGTTACTGCTTTTGGCGAGGCAGTTGCCAACAAGGTCAAGGCCGGCCAGAAGGCCGGTGGGAGCTATGAGTTTGCTGAGATTGTTGCTAACGAGAAGCGCAAGACACTAGACATCTTCAACGTCGAGGCCCAAAGCCTGTTTATTGAAGGTGTCGCGTGGACTAACTTCCAGTCGCAACTCGCTCTGTTCGAGAAAGAGCTCGATGAGGAGAGTGCTAAGCTACGAAAGGAGGAGATGCGACGACTTGCGACCCGGGTTGAGCGATGGGTCAAGTCTCGACTTGGCGATGCGATCGGCCTCGAGTTCAACAAGCTGGGCACCGGCCGAGGTGGCTCGGGGGCTCCGGAAGCAGAAGAGAAGCCTCCTACCGAGAAGGATCTCTGGGACAGAGTCTGGAAGGTCTTCACGGGCATTATCAAGGAAGCCGAGGCCCGATTCGCAGAGCGAGCCAAGAGTTTCGATGCTACTAACGAAGAGGTTGAGGTTGGCACATGGCGGTTGCGCCGAAAGAGCTGGGTTGCTCTCCGAGAGAAGATCGAGGATGAGGTCATGGAGGGCAACATTTTGTTGAAGCTCAGGGAGAACTTTGAAGACAAGTTCCGATACGACGAGGCCGGTGTGCCACGTATATGGCGCCCAAGTGACGATATTGAGGGCATTTACACGCGGGCGCGAGAGTCGACGCTCACTCTCATTCCCCTGTTGTCGCGGTTCCGACTCTCCGAGACGTATGGGCCCCCTGATCTGCCGGACTTTATCGGCCTGCAGCCCAACGGGGTCGAGGCTAGCGATGAAGAGGACCTGCCACCGATTGGAGGTATTGATGAAGAGGATGGCAAGAGCCTGGAGGAGGAGATGACTGTTCTCAGCGAGGGCAAGCGCCAGGACCTTGTTGTTCGGTTCAAGAAGACAGCTGATGGAGTGTATGTCGAGGCTAAACGTGGAGCCATTGGCGGAGTGGCCCAAATTCCGTGGTACTTCTATGGCTTGCTCTTGGCGCTCGGCTGGAATGAGATATTTATGGGTAAGTCTTATCAGAATCATTTGGCCACTATGTGTTTGCTAACATCGATATTTCTAGTCCTGCGAAACCCCTTCCTCTGCCTCCTCATCCTCGTCCTTGCCGGAGGAACCTATGTGGCATACACACTCAACCTCCTTGGCCCGATGCTCTCGATGAGCAACGCTGCGATGACCCAGGGCGTGGAGATTGCCAAGCAGCAGCTCCGTGACTTCATTGCCAACTCGGACACTGCGCGACAAGCGGTTGGGATGCCCGCTCGCAGCGACAGCGATGGCGACAACATCAGCATGGACACTTTGGATAGCCGGGGCAGAAGGGCCAACAACTCTACTACGGAGAAAGACGACATCGATGATATTTAATGGCTTGAAGGCGGTCTGTTTTTTACAGTAACTCTAGACCTTGCCGGGTATGATTAGCGAACAGGATATAATGTCTACTTGATAACTAAAATATGTCCAATGCGCTCCAACGTGATGACCATGACCCCTTACCACTATAGATCTCATGATCCTCATAGTAATTCGAAGCTGTTCTAGAATGCCTCCAACCCTGCAGGTGTGCCAAACCAATTCCCCAGCTCTGATGACTCTTTATCCTTGTCACCCGCAACGAAGAAATCGGTAACTCTGCTCGTCTCGCCGTCATCCTCAGGCGGCCACTCGACGTTGACACCTTTGTCCTTGGCCTCGAGCATGTCCTTGGCCGTACCCCAGCTAAATCGACATTCCGACCCCCATCCAAATACGGGGTGCATGTTGCTCTTCATCCACCTAACACAGCGTCCGTCGGAGGGATAGCCTGAGCCCCAGGCCATGCCTTCTGCCTCCCCCTTGGCTTCCTCGTCTGCCCTCGCTTCATATAGCACCTCAAGCGC
The DNA here is from genome assembly GCA_014824385.1 of Fusarium cyanostomum. Taxonomy (NCBI): domain Eukaryota; kingdom Fungi; phylum Ascomycota; class Sordariomycetes; order Hypocreales; family Nectriaceae; genus Fusarium; species Fusarium cyanostomum. The sequence continues at coordinate 11,973 of JABCKW010000082.1, read as the reverse complement.
GGCATCGCGGGTTACCTTGGCACAAACAGAAGCAGCACTGACACAGGCGTAGAGGCTGTCGGCCTTCTTAGCGACAGTGACCTTTGCCGTTGGAAACACGCGCTGCAGCTTAGCCTGGTAGGCGGCGGGTTGGCCGATGGTATCGACGTAGATCTCCTGGATGTTAACGCCGCGCGCGTAGACTGCTTCGATGAGGTCGACAGTCGCATCCATGGCCTGGGCGTTGAGGTTGTACGCAGTCGTCGGGCGGAACATGTTTGCGCTGATGTCCCTCGCAGATAGGGAAGCGGTCGCCCAGCCGCAGGACTCGTAGAGGTCGGAGCCGGGGGTGCAGAGGGTGCGCATGAGATCGGAGCGGACGGCGGGAGTTAGGACCTTGGAGTCATCGAAGTGGTGGGTCTCGCGGAGGAGCGAATCGGAGAGTGTCGAAGGGAGGAAGAAGACGCCGTAGACCATGGGGCCGAGGACCGGGCCGCGGCCGGCTTCATCGACGCCGAGGCAGCATGGGGTTGCGGAGGCGGGATCGGAGAGCGTGGAGGGGAGGAGGGAGGATGGGATGGAGGAGACGTGGGTGAATGAAGAGCCGGCGACGAGGGCAGGTTTTTGGACGGAGGGTGGGATGAATGTCGAGGAGGAGGAAGAAGAAGAGGGAGTCTCGTCGATGGGGACGTCGTCGGTCGGTTGAGAGACTGTCATGATAGGTGGTGGAGATGGCCGAGTCAAGGGTAAAGGCCGCGAACAAGGAATAAAGATTCGGTCAGAACGGTACGAGTGTTTCAATAGCCAAAAAATTGGATCAATTAGTTATGGATATCGGGTCTTGGTAATGATCATGAAAGGGAAGAAAGGTGAAGATGGTTGGTGTTGAGGGTCGGTTTCTAGACGCGTTGAGACGCGTTAAGCAACTGGTTCTCCGTGCTAGTTTCACAAGCCTCATTAGCCCCAATTCAATCTTAACAACTTAAACAACAGTACTATGATTACAGTACCTTTCACCTGGATGAGTACTAAGTTTTAGGGCCTCTTTATCTGTGTTTTTCTTTTTCTGTGAATTAGATGGTCTAAACATCAGGCAACAGTTCAACTCCTCGCAACAATGCGGTGCGTGAGCGCCATGGACGGAATGAATGGACATCAAGCGTTACGGTTCCTACTGTCTGCCCGATAGTTCTCGGCGAATAGCAGAGCAATGGGTTCAGATACAGCCGTGTTTATATTACGTACTAGCTAAGAGTTTCCCAAAGCCTTGAGTCCACCCAGAGAGCAGACCAAGACGAAAGCTGCTTTGTTGGCCTTGGGAAAGTTGCAAGAGCGGCTGTTGGAAGACGAGGGGTGTGGTGAAGAGTAGCAACTACAGGTCATAGTATCAGTTCTTGTCAATGATCCGGAACTCGTACATGATTGAAGTTGCCTATTCAAGCCCACTTCTATGCGTGAGTCTGGAGTTTGGGGTCTGTCTGCCCTCCCTAAGGAATGATGGTCGGATATTAAGCGAGACGGTATTTATCTCGGCTCGTCACGATACACCCAGTACTACCTCAGACTACCTAACTAATTCGGACAGTTAGTAATCCGCAACACTTCACCAAGCAGAGCGCGTACCTGTTTCCTAGACTCGCGACCTTCAGAGAAGGAGAAATGAATCGCATCTTCTCCTACGGAACACTCCTTGTGTTTCGTAGAGATGGGGGTAAGATCGAATAGCGCGGTATCCTCGGAATTATCCGACTCATCCTCAGGCCCACACCCTGGAGGTTCACAACTCGGATCTTTGGACGCTTCAGATGACCGGCTTGTAAGCTCCTCGGATATCAGAGGACAGTAAGCCCAGTCGACCTGATAGTGATTTCCAGCGAGGACGTGTACAAACCACAGTGCCAGGTTGACCGTCAATTTTTGGTATTTGTCTCGCTCATCTCGGTGATGGTTCGCCCAGGGGATAGAGACGTATTCCAGTAGCCCATCGTCGATCAGACTTCTTTTTAGGGCACCTTGACTGCCACCTGCGTCTTCTGTCATCTTGTTCAGCTCGTGCCATTCGTTGACCTTGAATGTTCGGGTCTGGGGATTCTGACCAGGGGATGCTGCTCGTGGCTTCACTCGGAAAATAAACGCCTCGCCGCATGTCAAGATGCATCCGTAGCGGCACCCGTGGGTAATACAATACGTGTAAGCTTGCCGAATCGGCATGGCATAGTTCTTGTTAGACATTCCAGGCTTCCATTCGCCCTTGCTGTTTGTGAAGCCGCCGTTGAAGATTCGTTCGCTGCACCATTTCGATGCCGCCTTGTACTCTTTGGGGAATCTCTCGTCGGGGGATGACTTCAGCAGAGTGTCATCATCTTCTAGTGACGAGGCATGGCGGACAGCACCAGAGTCGGGCCTGAGCCTAGACAGGTATCGCTTGCTCGGTTTGTATACGCGGTACGAATTGCGTCTAGGTGGCTGCTTGCGCTTTGCTCGACTGGCCGCTGGAGGCTGGACCTCTTGCTTCTCGTGCGCTCTCACTGTAGAATTCCAGATGCTCGGGTTAAATTTGGTCTGAATAGGAAGCAGGGCCGTAGTGACAATTGTCTCGTTCCACTTGTCGATAACTTTCGTCGTCGTTCTCTCGTCAGTTACAACGCAGGGCTCGGGGGAGATGAATGGATACGGTGGCAGAGAGCGGCGGTTCTGGCGGGCCTCCCGGATCAGAGTGCCTGCGAAGACCGTCTCCAGGGTCTTGAAATTGAACTCGAGCCATGGCCTGAGCTGCTTGGGACGGTAAAAGTTGCGAGAACTTGTAAGCCCCTTGCTGTTGGGCTTTGGGTGAACAACTTCAGGGTTCTTGGCCGTGAGGAGTTCGAAGATCGACGTTGCTGGGGTAGTGTGATCCATGCCATTAAAGAAAAGGGAAATCGAGGGCAGTACAACGTCTGGAATGTAGCACGGGGCGCATCGGTCAGTCCAAGTCCAAACCACCCGAGGTCGGTTCCCAGGCAGGGGGGTTTCTGTTGACCTATTTAAAGGCGCAAAACGCGCACGAGGCTGGTTAAGATACCCGCCCTTTCCATCTGATTTGAAAGCCAAGCTGAGCTGAGGCCCGTACCACACCACCTTTGATGCTGCATGTTGGTGATGAAGATTGAATGGGACAGCATAGAAGTTGATGGTTGGCTGAGACCCCGCTGTTAAAGCGTCACGCCATGCATGACGGACAATTCCCTGGCTTCCGGTCGACGGGAGGAGCCGCTGCCAACATGCTTAAACGATTACCGAGATAACATTAGTACAACGGGGGATCCATCTTCGTTCCGCTGCCCAAGTTCCCATGTCGTACGTATCCATTCTCTCACAGAGAAGATGCCAACAAAACGCTCCTCAACCTCACCTACCAAGGAGTTACCGCCCTGCCCGGGACCAAAACTCCGCCAGTTCCAACATCATAAATCACCAATACAATGGATGGAGAGGCTCGACCAAGGTCGGGAAGATGGCTCAGGCGCTGAAGGTTATGTGTTTCGTGCCATCATACGTGGTCGGCAGTACGCCATCAAGGTTGTATGTTAGAGCCCTCTCAGTCTGACATGGACTCTGCCAGGCATGACGCTTATCTTGCGCGGGTTCCAGTTCAAATTTTACGACCCTTGGAGTTCCGAATACTACTGGGGGCCTCTCGTGGGCCAAGATACCCCTTTAGAGACAGTAGCATATTATACCGATCCCTTCTTCGCCGAGTGCCGAGCTTTTGGTCGAATTGAAGAAGCCACCAAGAAAGGGAAAATGAGAACACAAGTCGCAGTTCCTTGCCACGGCTATGTTTTTCTAAAGCAAGCAGATGAACGAGTGCTTGGTGATCGAGGGGTTGATCTAGGCTTGGAAGAGGTTGACATGGACTTCCAGCAAAGCACCGAGGGCGGTTGCCGAGCCAGAGCTATCATAAAGGGCTTTGTGCCTGGAGACTCGGGTATCAATACAAGGAGTGCTAAGAAGATACTTAGAGGGATAAGAAAACTCAACAAACTCAAGGTCTACAACAGAGATATTCGCCTGGGCAACTTTAGAAACGGTCAACTAGTGGACTTTGGATCCTCTTGGACCGAACCGCACTGTCTTTTGGATTCATTGGGCGCTAGTGATGTTATGGACGAAAAGCTTTCTGATATGTCTTTGTTTGATGAGATGGTTGAGGATGAAGAGATATCGACCGATGTGAGGGGGATGCCCAACCCGGAGTATCGCAGCAAGCTTCGGTCTTGGGATGAATAGCGCTTCTGGGTTTGACCTTGGTATACGAGCACTTCCAAGTTCTAGGTCTAAAGCTTTGATACTATTATGGGAATTATGTTAATAGGTTTAGTTAATAATCACTCCTCTTATGATAAGCCAGCAGTCGATAATACACAGCAGAACCTTAGCTTAAACGTGATCGCCCACTATTGAATCGAAGATTCAGAATAGCCCTGTCTTCTTACGGGTTAGTTTCTCCTTTTTCAAAGATAGCACGGGTGAATATGTATCGAGTCTTGTCCTCACGAGAAGCAATGTAGCTTGGCGAGTGATAGTAGCATCGTTTGTGACACGCTCATCAACAAGACCGATTCTATCTGCTAGAGCAATTGGCGGGAATACGCACTGGTCTAGGTAGCGGAGACCAACTTTTGGATTGCTATTCATGGCTCCCTGTCCTGGAGTTTCAACACAGCATCTGGTGGGCATATAAAGAGTCGGGATCACCAAGGGTGGTATTGACAACACGCAGTCAAGTCGATTAGAACCTAGGCCCCAAGTCCTGTGTCTCTACCTAATGTCTTTGTACATATGTATATGCCTATATTTTCGGGTTCCTGGTAAATTTCAAAGTAAAAACAGATGCATGGCTGTACGTTTTGAGACGGTCTCATCCAAGTTATTCATTCAAGACACAAGCCACGACTAGGCAAGCCACAAATTCACGGGCTGTGCAACAATGACCAGGGCGACACTTTGGCTGAAAGCTCGGCTCTTTCTGGCTAATGAAGGGAAGGGCTTACACTTTATTTCATTTACTGATTGGCTTGAATATGCAAGGACTCGGAGTGTCTTGTTAGACATGGAAACAAACTAACGCCTGAGGTGTTGCTGCAAGGTACCTAGGCACAGCCTTTAGGTACTTTGGCCCACTGTACCCGCTCTGTTTCCCTACTGGCTGGGCAAGCATTGAACTGGGACCCTCTAAACACGCCCCAAGCTCCCGCCCATGAATCTCCTCGCGCCAACTAAGTCTCCAACAACACCAACCGCGTCACCCGGCGCGTCTTTGATTTCTCGTCGTTTCCCACCTATACCTTTGGACGCCACCCATCGCGACGAGACGAACAATATAATACACCTGTGCCTCAAAGAAACACACCGTTCTTCTCCACTCTTGGGCAATAAACCAATCATGGCCCCTCGCGGCGTTCGGCGCAGCGAAGCTGCTGAGCCGCAAGCCTTCCACCAGCTCGGCGTTCGTGGTCGGTAAGTGCGCGTTGTGAAATTCGACAAACCCGCGATGCGCATCGCTTCCCGAGTTCTAACTTCGTGGTGTTAGTAAAACCGGCGTGGAATTGATTGACACGGGCGAGCGCGACGAATATGGCATGCAGCCATTGGATGACCTCCTCTCTTCGCCAGAGAAAGGACCCTCGGGGGCTGATCAAAGATACGACGACGAAGCCGACTACGGGGACGAAGATGAGGACGAAGAAGGCAGTGAGGATATGGACATTGAGACGAGTGCGCTGATTCGAGGCGTGCAGCGAATGATGATGCATCAACTGACATGACCCTAGGCGCTGGACCAGGGCCACGAACTCTGCTTAAGGAGCGAAGCTTGCAGTATCCTATCCCCCGCAGTCGATCACCCGTCAAGACGTCACTGTTATCTCCCGCGCGGAGGAATCCGCACCTGTCGTCACCGGCGCGACGTTCTTTTGCCGAAGAGCGCGAACCTACTGTGACACGAAAACTCGATTTTGGAGCCAAGTTCCAAGGACGTGCAAAGGGCGCGACGAATGGAGTCAATGGCTCTCTCCCCGAAGAAGATGATGCGGACGAAACGGAAGACGCGCCGGAGCCCGACCAAGAAGCAGAGGCATCTGACAATATGGATCTTCTCGAGGAATCGCTGCAGATGGTCGAGGCCATGCAAGGAAGCTCAACTTCACCCGACCCTGAGCGTGCGGAATCCCCTCCAGAGGAAAACGAGGAGCCCCCTGTGAAACATACCGCCGCGGCGAAGAAAGGACGTGGAAGACCGCCAAAGACCAAGCCCGTCCACGAGGAGCCCCCAGAGGAGCGACCCGTTGAGGAGGAGCCCGAAGATGACGATGAACCGGTCGCTCCTCGAAGAGGCCGGAAACCGAAAAATGCTGCTACTCAACCGAAGCAGCCTGAAGCAGCCTCTACCTCCCGGAAACGACGAACCCAGAAAGATGTGGAAGACGGTGACGACCCAGACAAGGATGCGACAGAGTCTGAAGCCGGAGAGAGTGCGCCGCAGACCAAGAGGCAACGTACTGCCGTCTCCAAGCCGTCCAAACCAACCAAGGCGGCTCCAGTTAAGCACGCGCCTATGAGCGAGGCGAAACCCAGGGGAAGGCCGGGGCGGAAGCCCAAGGCACAAGCGCTGGGTAATGTAGGAGCAGAGGCCGGGGAGACATCATTTGCAGCACTGCAGCGCGGACCACCCATGCCAAAGTCCCGCGGCCTCGTGTCTGTTCGCCATGATGAGGACGAAGTGAGGACGACAAGATCTGGCCGACACTCTTACAAGCCACTCAACTGGTGGAGGGGCGATAGGGTTGAGAGAGAGGAAGAGGAGACCAACGGCGTGTCCAATCGAGATCACTTCGTTCTGTCCACCATCAAAGAGGTCATCCGTGCCCCTCAAGAGGAGCCACGCACGAAAACCGCCTCTAAAACCAGAGGCCGTCCAAAGGCCAAGCCCAATCGCTCCCAACAGGTGGAAGGGGTGGAGCTCGAAGAGTGGGAAATCAATCCTGGCGTCGTCAATGGCGAGGTCATCTTATGGGAGCCAGAGCACGAGCTACATCCTCCGGCAGACGACGAGCCCGTCGAGGTTATGGAGGATCGGGTGGCCATTTCAGCCGATGCGATCCAAACACGAGATATCCGCGACGCGACGTTTCGCTTTGCCAAAACGCTTACCACGCCGTTCATGGGCGCAGGCATTGTCGACCTACCTCCTGGCGCCGAGAAGCGACCAAAGAACTCACGCAAGATGCACATGGTCTTCTTTGTACACTCTGGAAAGGTTCTCGTCACTGTCAACGAGGCATCATTCCGCATCAGCGCTGGAGGCATGTGGTTTGTTCCCAGAGGTATGCCTATCGCTTCTTTGCACGGATGAGCAATAGTAACTAATGGCTTTCGTTTAAAAGGAAACTACTACAGCATAACAAACGACTACGAGCACGACTCGCGCATCTTCTTCTCCCAGGCATGCGAGATATCAGCCCAGCCAACAGAGCCGGATCAGTCTCAGCAATCAATGATGGCCTAATAATGTGACACGACCTTGTTATCTACTATTTCTACGAGAGGAGCATTCATGTAAATACTGTCGATTCGGTCGTTCGTTCAATCTTGTGGCACAGGTGATGGGAGTTTTTCTTGCGGAAGCAGCCTCTTCTTCGAGTCATGTCTTGGAGGTATGGGACTGGGGCTCATGTCGAATTTTGCCTTGAAAATGGTTGTCTCGTTACTCAACCTTATGATTTACGTGTTGTTGGGGGGTTAGGTTGTATACCATTCAAGAAAGGTGAGATTCCAAGTCAACGGGCTACTGTGATGGCTTTGCGATCCTAATCTGGCTAACCACTCACAATGTTTTTGCTGGGGAAGATCGTAAACGGTATAAGGGAGTTGATTATTTCAGGTAGAGTATTGAGAAGGGTATCTGACGACAGCTTATGTGTACACGAAGTCTTTCCATCTAATGGAGATAAAAACACCAGATTACAAAACACAAGATATATATCTTAATCGTATGGAACCCATCAGAACTCCTCGCTGAGGAGCTTTTTCAGCTCACTCATCTCCCTGTCCCACTTGGCAATCTTGGATTGGCTGTCTTCGAGCTTGCGGAGCAAGAAGTTGATACGCCCAGCTGTCTCGCCTGTCTGCCGGGGTAGGCTACCCAGCAGCGCAAGCTCATTTTCAACCTTGTCGATAGAGCGGGCCTCGGCCTTCGACGAGTCGTTGAGGACGTCGTAGTCCATCTTGGCGCAGAGAACGCGGTCGTGGAGCAGAATAGAGAAGGCGGCTTGATGAAGAGGCTTGCTAGCCGTGATGGTCATGGGTCGGCCCTGGTATGACTTGACGGCGATGAGCTCTGCGCTGACGAGGTTGTCGAGGGCCGCGTCGGCATCGGCGGCTGCAGCGGGTGCAGCAGAGGAGAAGGGTGCTGAGAGGACGACGTGGTTGTAGCGCAAGTTGGGGTTCTGGGCGAGGGACTTGATGAGGTGCCACGCCTGCTGGGAAGAAAACTTCTTCTTACCCTCGATGTCGAAGGGCTTGCCGAGGAGGAACATGCGAACGATGTCGGTGGCAGTCTCAGATACAATCTCCTCCATGGCTTGCTTGGGGGACTGACCGGTCCGAAGACGGCGAGCGAGGAACTCCAAGTCAGTGAGCCGGCCGCCGAGGGTGTCGATACACTGATCGAGCTCGGCCATATCAGGGCGTCGTATCGGGGGTTTCTCGGCCTCGTCACCGCCTTGTTCTTGTCGATTGTTCTCGACAGCAGCGATTTGGTCTTTAAGGCGGCTGAGAATAAAGTTCTTGGCTACGTCAGGTGCAAGATCGCCTAGCGAGACCGTACGGAAGATTCGATCCGGTAAGGCCTTGGCCAGAGGCTTTGAGTAAACCGAATCGGTGGTGAGGAAGATGACATGGGCGGCATTGTTCTGGACCACGGTTGCTGCCCACTCGGCTATCTTGTCGTAAATAATGCTGTTTTCCTCGTTCTTGTGGAGGAAGTTGTCAACGACTATGACGGGCCTGCGTTCGGGGTGAGCCTCGAGCCAGGCGTCCTCTGACAACTTGGCGTCGCTGTCCTTCTTGCTACGCGATGCAACAGCAACGTCCTTGAGGGCGCCTGTCGTCGTCTGTAGGATTTTGTTGAGCTGAGACGCGAGTGTTTCAGAAAAGCCAGCCTTGACGCCTGTAGTGCTCTGCACAGCGAGGTCGATCATGCTGCTCATGCTGTTGGCCCAAGAAAAGACCGGACGGTAGCCAACGGCTGTCGCCAGTCGTTTGATGGTACCAGCCTCACCCCGGGCCTCGACAATGCGCCTGCAATCCAGCTTGAGCACATTCTTGCGACCTTCCAAGGCCTGGTCCATGACCATTTCGACCTTGCCTGAGCCTTTGGGGCCAGTGACAACAATGAAGGTGTCGGACGTTTCGTCAAGCCAGCCGTGAACTTGCTCAATCGCGTCTCGCCGATGATTCCAGACTTCTTCGAGGCCGTCGTCTCCTTTCTTCTTGCCCATCAAGCCAAAGTTGCCCGACTGCTTCTTGAACCACTTGTAAATCCGGGAATCCTTGAACTCTAGGGAGTGTTGGATATGAAGCTTGATGAAGAATTCGCGAATAGGGTCAAAAATCAGAACCGAGAGGCCAGCAACCAGGGCAGCCATAATAGGAACAACAATGCGTGGATGGTTAGTCAACCAATTCCAGATACTGTGTGCCTTGACGCGCTTCTCAAACGATAAACGAAGTTTCGTGCCGTTGTTGCCACCCCCTAGAGCCTCGCCCACAACGAAACCATGCATACAGTTGCGAGCCAGGATGGCATCTCTCGTCACGGGGAACCCGAGGTGAGCATACCGTGGCGTGACCTTGGAGTCGGTAGGTTGCGGTATGATATCTGCGATTTTGCCATACTTGCGAAATAAGGCATAGAGTGTTTCTTCGGGAAGCTCTTCAGGCGTGATACCAGGAGCTGGAGGAACGAACTCAACCTTAACGAGGTTGGTAGGATATCGGTAGAGATCCTCCAGCCATGGAGTGCCTTGGACGAGGCGGGCGTTGACGGGTCGAAAGATGCTGAACCAAGGCTTAATGGGCTTTTCTTTGAGCCTCTTTGATAATTGTGCTGTTGTGAAGATCTAAGTCAGCCGGTGGTAGCGAACGCTGAGCTATGGCATACCTTCAATTTCAGCGGGGGTTATGTTGGCATCGTGCCTAAACTTGACATATGCGCCTCCGTCCTTTAGCCGCGGCAGGATCTCTGTCACCTTTATAGGTAGGTCCTCTGGGATGGCGGTCTTGACTAAACGGATTGGGTCCAAGATGCCCAACGAGGAGCTCTCGAAACGCTTGAGCAGGTCCGTGACCTGGTGGTCTGTCTTCCAAGGGCGGCCGAGCGCGCTGCTGAGTTTGAGGGGAAAGATGTCTACGGTAGAGTTAGCGGAGGCACATATGAATGCGATAGAGTAATGGGCTCACTGTCGAAGAAGAGAATGGACTCGTTGGAGTGTGTGATGATATGCCCGCTCTTGTCGGCGCCCTCCTCTGATGCTAGTGGAGGAACTGCATCTGTAGGATCGACGGCTGTGCTCTCCCAAACACGGCTGACAGGTCGCTGAATTGCATTCTGATTAAACCGATGCCGAAGATATGGCATTGCTGCAAGACCAAAGCCGAGTGAACGCGATGAAGATGGGAGTGGCCAGCGCGCGGCAAGAAGCGCGGCCGTCGCGAGGCCTCGACTAGGAATCATCATGACTGAATCCTAGCAACCCGCATGCTGGTGAAAGTGAGGGACGAGGAAGGGAAGGGAAAACCAGATGCGACAATATCAAGCTAAGAAATGCAAAAGTTTTGATGGAGGATTGTTGGTAGAGCTGGAAAGAGATGTCGCAGCATAGCTAGCTAGGTAGTTTCCTCAGTCGGCAATGAGGTCATTGTTGATGACGGCGGAAATCAGACAACCCACTAAGCTATCTAAACCCACAATGGAGGAAGATAGACAGGATATGACAACTCTCGACGATGACTTGATGCGCTTTATCAAGCCGTTGAAACGATTCTCACTAATGCTGTGCCACCTAGAAGATTAATACCTAGAGCTTGCATCTAAATCTTGCAATGCGCAAGCAATTCTTCCAGTGTTTTACGTCCTAAAGCCATCCTCTGACAGGCACATGTGTGTGATAGCTACGCACTGGGGTCCACAAGCAAACGAATTGCATGTGCTTGAGCTTCAGTGAAAAGGCGACAACCGTCCAAATCAATGGTCACAAGCTCTTCAGAGTTTCCAAATACATCAATGTTTCAGACGATCAAGTAAACTCCGTAACGTCGGCCTCAATCTTTCGGACCCTTGCTCGGCAATCCGGCAGATCCATTTTCCCGACGCAACCCAGCGGCGCATCTTATCACTACCTACCTAGGTACCGCGAAAATCCAATGAACGGCACGTACTGCAGCAGAGACAGAGAAGGGACGGCGTGAAATCCATTGCTATTGGGCGGTTACAGTTGCAATCATCACGAGACGATTCCTTCCACTGCATTGGCACGATACGATACGCTTGCAACATAAAACCTCCTCTGCCCACCGTCGTTTCTTTCTGTGATTTTAGGCCGGGAGATCTTCCTACACAACACTCACACTTCAGGCTTCGATTCCAACCGAGTCCGTCCGAGTCAACGCATTCAAAACCAACACACACAAGAACCTGTTACAATGGGTTGGCTATGGACATCATCGTCCAACAAGGACAAGCCGTCCTCACCAGCTGAAGAGGCACCTCCCACCACATCACCGTCCTCATCTTCGACCCTAACATCCTCCTCCGACTCCTCCACCGACCCCGAAATTCAAAAGTTCCTCGACCTATTTGAAGCCGAAAAGAACTCCAAGCCCAAGCCTAAATCCTCACAACAAGATCAACAATCTTCCTCAATACCATCCTGGCTCGCCCTCAAGAAATCCACC